>CM040242.1:25742640-25826806 GCA_022545495.1 Chrysanthemum lavandulifolium
GATACGGGTGTAACAAGATTGTACCAATAGCAAAGGATTTAGAGTGTACAACAAGGTTACCAAAAGGTTCAAGACTGTCTTCATGTTGAATTTTGGAAGATCAAGAAAATCAAAGGGTAAAGGTCCCGATTGGATGTTTGATCTTGATGTTTTGACTCCTTCTATGAACTATGTTCTTGTCGAGAAGAAAATCAAGTTGTTCACAAAGAAGAAGATTTACTGAAGACATTGTTCATGGAGTCAATATTAGACCTGATGTTGTTCCTGATGAAGAACCTATTCCTATTGAAAAGGAGAAAAGTATTGTTAAACCAAAATCCACTTTATCTGATAAAGATCAAGCTATTCAAGATGAACTTAATAGGATGCTTTTTCAAGAAACAATAGCACAATCTTATGAGGATGATCAAAGAAGAGCTTATGAAGAAGCAAATAAAAAGGGTAAGTCTACATATTACTCTCATAGTACTTAGATCACAGTACTTTGGATCAAAGTACTGCTGCACCAATTGACAGTACTTCTGATGATTTGAATGATCCGAACATGCCTGGATTAGAAGACACGGATGATGAGTTAGATGATGAAGGTATTTTCTCAAATTCCAACGCAGAACTCCGATTTCACAAATTTGGGTGATGATCTTGAAGTTCTAAAACTCCTACCTTAAGAGTTCATAAAGATCATCCTGTTGGTCAAATCATTGGACCGTCTACGCTGTGGGTGCTTACAAGAACCAAAGCAAAAGGCTTCTAAGCCACATAATGCTTTACTTAGCTTTGTTTATAAACAAAGCAGTGAATCATAAGGATCAACAAACATGCTTGTTTACTGCTTTATCTCTCAAGAAGAACCCAAGAATGTAGCTCAAGCTTTAGCCAAAGAGATTTGGGTTGAAGCCATGCAAGAAGAACTTCTTCAATTCAAACTTCAAGGCGTTTGGGTACTATGTGATTTACGGATGGAAAGAAGGTCATTGGTACAAGATGGGTTTTCATAGTCAAGAGAGATGAAAGAGGCAATGTCATCAAGAACAAAGCAAGATTGGTTGCACAAGGATATAAACAAGAAGAAGGAGTGGACTATGATGAAGTGTTTTCTCCTGGCAAGGATTGAAGCCATAAGATTATTCCTTGCTTTTGCATCTTATATGGGCTTTCTGTTTATCAAATGGATGTCAAGAGTGCCTTTCTTTATGGCAAAATTGGAGGAAGTCTATGTAAAACAACCTCCGGTTTTGAGGATCGTGCACATCAAACAAAGTCTACAAAGTTATTAAGGCTCAGATGGCCTTCATCAAGCCCCTAGAGCTTGGTATGAAGACTCTCCACTTTTCTATTACAACATGGCTCGAGAGAGGAGCAATTGATAAGACTTTGTTTATCAAGAGAGACAAAGGATATCATGCTTGTTCAAGTCTATGTGGATGATATTATCTTTGGAGCTACAAAGCAGGTCAATGGTGAAAGAATTTGAGCGACTCATGCAACTAAATTTCAAATGAGTTCCATGGGTAAATTAACTTTCTTTTGGGGCTTCAAGTTAAACAATCAAAGGTGGAATCTTCATTAGTCAAGATAAGTATGTCATGACATTCTTAAAGTTTAATTTTAATGCTATCAAGCGGTCACCACACCTATTAAAGCTATCAACTCATTAGGAAAGGATGAAGATGGACAAGTTGTGGATGCCAAGCTTTACAAATTAATGATTGGTTGTCTTATGTATTTAAGCGCATCTAGACACGATATTATGTTTCGTTAATACATTTATGTGCAAGATATCAAGTCTCACCCAAGGTCTCTCATATGAATGCGGTCAAAAGGATTTTTAGTTATCTAAAACAACAACCTAAGTTAGCGTTGTTGTAGGATCGTAAATATTTATGTTGTTTGATGATTCGGGTGGTCTAGGACAATGATTGAATAAGAAAGCCATTAGAGAGATGAAGAGAGTAGAGAGGAGGTTTCTTGAAAGAGAGTTGCTTTACAAAATGAAAGGTTACATTCAAAGAAGCCACACCCCTTCCATGGATGGAAGGGGTATTTATAGTTACAAAGCATACGTCCTCCTGTCGGACTGTGGATCAGGCATACAGTGGGTAAAGACCCGTCCTTCCTTAACGGTGTTACACTAAACTATTCTACGCTACAAACTAACTAATAAACTACTAAATAACATAACAAACGACATGTCTCTGAGCTAACTTATGCTAGATAATATTTGGGGTGACCGATTGTTCACTATGAAATTTTCTAATTCTAACAATCTCCCCACAAGGAGGTCACCCCATGTTTTACATTTGAATCCTAGCATTCTAATTAATCTTCATTCTGAGCTCAGACTTCAATTCTTCAATGTCCGCATTCTTTGTGCTTTTGTAGTGACTCTTCATAGTCCGATTATTTTGTACTTCGGTGGAGGTCTTTGAACATATCCCATCTTTGATGATCTTGAGCTTTATGGAGATCATCGACCACGATAAATCTCGGATCACCCTTTATTGTGTTGCCTTCATGTGATGTTGTGACTTTTGGACCGACATGCTCACACTTTCTCGGATCATGACATCTCTTCCATCGAGTAGCGGAAGCTTTACTAGTTCTTGATATTTGCGGCAGAAAGCGAAGCATGGTATAAAAATATCGAGCCAGTTATGTAGATATGCACTAGTCATGATTTCTTCAATTAAGTGTGGATGCGTGAGCATGCGGCTTTGATTGACTTCTCAATTACGATCACCGCAACCGTCAAATGTACCTACAAACAACACTTAGCAATAAAACACACGAAAGTGTCTTTGATCACTTTCGTTGAATTGAGGTACATGGCCCACGGTTCCCGTTGATCGACAACAATCTTGCTGTGATCGGTAGAATTCGAAGAATCTCCTTGAAAGGGTTTCGCGTTTGTTCTAGCCGTTCTCAAACGGAACGTCTTAAAGAAGACAACACGAGTGAGTGAACCAAATAATTGAGATTCACCGATTGATGAAAATTGATTTGAAAACAATCGTGTATTGCTTGAAGAAAGAGTTTTGCAATCTGACGAAGGTTTTTTAGAAAGGTCAATTTTCAATCAAAATACCTTTGTCTTTGAAAAGAATACACATTCGATGTGCTAGAAAAAGAAGATATTTGTACATCGAGCGGTTTTCAAAAGTATTTTTCAATCGGAGATACTTTTGAGTTTGAAATATGAATACACATTCGATGTGCTAGAGAAAGAATATTTGCACATCGAATGATTTTTCCAAAAGTATTCATCAATTCCATTCCTGGACCAAGTTTGATTCAAGATTGAATCGCCCCATTGTTTCTATCCAATTGTCACAAGCTTGATCTTTAGAAAAGATCTCACATGTCACCCACCAAGAGCTTGTTTGATGTTGGCTCTAGAAGGATTTCCATCTTCATCATGAATACTTTTACATATCACTCGGATGTTCGGCAATACCACAAGGATAATCGTGGGACTCTTAATATATCCTTACTTTCCACATTGTGTGAAGCAACAAGTCTTCATTAATTTAGTGTCCTAATGAGATATTGTGGATGATCTCTTGGCTCTAGACTCAATTGTGCACTTTGGTTTCCTATGCGGAGACTAGGGAGGGTCTCCTTCTTCAATATCAACAATCTCTAAGAGAAAGTCAATAGATTATGTAGGTTCCCGTGAGAATGAAAAAGCCCTTTAAGAGGAACTTGAGTAGCTTGGGAAGTTGTAGTGCGGTCGTCCTTCGGGTCCATGACGTCTTGTCTTCAATACCGGCGTTACCTTGGTAACCACCAAGAGTATATGTATTGAACCCGTTTACGCCCTAAGGTTGAATTATTGGAGGGCTATTTCTTTTCACCCTTTTCACATTTAATTCTTTTCATTCTTCAACCCTTGAAGCTTACGAGACTTCATTACTAGAACCTTGTTGGGTTTTTCTAGTCCTAGCTCTGTCTCGCCGGCACTCTTCCCATATCTTACTTTTCTCCTTTTTTCATCTTACCTAAGGACTCTACACTATCTCGTGGATTGTCCTCGGTAGATCCCTCCGCTCTGGCGGGTCGTGAGGAACGAATACCTAACCTCACCATCCTTATAACTCCATGCATAAAGTAAAATGGTCGGTCTTTTAGTGCAGTTCATTCTTCCTTGAAACCAATTGAGAAATCATTTGTAAAAATCAATCAAGGTACTTGTGATACGAGATCAAAGCATTTTGTACCTTAATAGTTTTGATCATTTAGAAATGCTCCCCCTCAACATGTATGATTTTAAATTGTTTAGCACATGGAGGCAAGAGTTCTTTGAAATATTTTCTTTGATCATAATTTTCATAGAAAAAAGCCATTTGATTTTCTTTGATAAATTCTCCCCCTCAATATGTGCGTATGATATTTGAAATCATTTTATCACATAGAGGAAAGAGTTCATTCTGAAGTACATCCACGATCACAAAATTCATTAAGAAACCATTTAAAACTCAATCAAGGTACTTTATGTTAAAACATAAAAGCATTTGCACCTCGATAGTTTATTTTCTTTTGAAATGCTCCCCCTCAATATGTGCTTCGAGATTCGAAAGCGTTTAGCACACAAGGGAGAGCAGCATGCGCATTTGAATCAAAACAATCACCTTTTATCAAATTTCATTATTAAATCACAAATTCTCCCCCGATCAAAAATATCAAACCATTTGAGATTTTGGATCCCAAGTGATTTAATAAGGTTTAGAAAACATGGGAGAAAATGTGCCTGATTTAAAAACTCATCTTGTTTTTGGACATATGCTCCCCCTCAACATGTGCATTATGTATATTGAAATCGTTTGGCACATGGAGGCAGGAGTGCCTTTGAAGGACTAACACCAATTCCATTTAAAATAGATTTGAGATTTAAATCACGATCTCTACCCCGATCAGAAATTTCAAACAATTTGAGATTTGTGATCCCAAAGATTTAAATCATTTAGAAAATTTTGGGAAAGACGTGGCAAGATTTGATTTTGAAAATGATGATAAGGACCATTTAAGACATTAAAGATTGTTAGTGTCGGTATGATTGTTTTAAGAGATCTTTAAGTAAAATAAAAGAATTTCACAATCGACAAGAACAGAAAAAATTTCATTTTGAAATACCTTGATTTTTAAAGAAAATCATACCATGACATAACATTAAATCTTTAGATCACCACATTATAACGCATAAACGGACTTTTGATGAAATATCGTTTGAAAATATTTAATTTGAAATCATCAAGATTTGACAAAATAAAGTCCGGTTGATTTCAAAACTTTGAATCCGATTTATTTTCAAAACAATATTTTCCATTTTCAAAACAATATTTTCAAAGTTTTAGAAAATGGTATCATCACTATTATCCTCGCACAAGGATACGTTAGGTGGTTGAGCCGCTTTTGTTGTTGTTGATGTAAGGCGGGAAGAAAACCGTCTGCGATGCGGTGAGACTTCGACGTTGCATTTGTTACGCCAACTCTCCATAAAGGTCCAATTAAGCTCCGTTTCTTCATTTGATGATGAAGAAAACCATCACGATGCAATGAGACCTTTACGTTGCACTTTATCATGCCAACTTTCCATAGAAGTCAAATTAAGCTCCGCTTCTTCATTTGTCAACCCAAGATATAGTTACCCTTTCCTTCGGCATCCAATCAACATATTTTGTGGGATCCGGATCGGGAACATTCTTATGAACCATGATATCTCGCATGCGTTAGTAAACATACAAGCAGATATATGGTGGTGAAAACACCCAAACAACAATCGACTAATAAAAGTCAATCCAACATATCAATCGGTTCATATAAGGCATGGGAATAATGTGTTTCATCAAACTATAATCATCTAATCCTAACAATCATATCCTAAATTCCTAGTCCTTCGACATAGGCAAATATCATTTTAATTAAGCACGAGGATAATTAAGAAAGCCCGTTAGATGATATAAATTTGAAAACATTATCCCCCTCAATCAATGACTCATTTTTTTTGAAAAGTTTAAAAGCGCTGAAGTCATTGATTGAGTTTTCAATTTATTTAGAAAACTCTGAATTAGATTGAATTTCAAGCAACTCATTTACCACCATTTTTGAAAAACAACAAATATTTTTTTGAAGAATTTTAGACGGAAAAACATTTATGTAGGAACAGAAGTCTTTTTGACGACATGCTTTCCTTGTTTTGTTTTAGGATAAGTGCACGAATTTTGAAAAATGTTTTAGCGCAGCACTTTCCTTTCTTGAAGAACGGGTTGCTATCTGAAATAATAGCAAGCCACAGTTTTAAGTACGGATTACGATCAAGTAAGCGCAAGCCATTTTTGAGCGCGGGTTACTGATCGAAATAAGCGTAAGCCATTTTATTTGTGAGATGTTTAGAAAAGAAATATTTACACCTTCGCTTCGAACTTCATCTATGGTCCCGTGCCATTGTTGAATGACATTTCAAGAACCGCAGATGTTATCGATACCGAAGACATGTCTTGAGAAAACATATTTTGGTATTTTTAAATTTTACGATTTTATGGGTTTTGTTGGTTTTATAATTTTCTATTTTGATTTTGTTGGTTTTATATTTTTGTATTTTGCTTTTTGAAAATATATACAGATAGATTAGATGATATAGTTTAAGAAGATGATGATACAGTACCAAGATAAGGATATCGAGCGACCCGTTGTAGAAGATAGAAGTCATCATCCTAAAACTTTCACCACCAAAGCTTCCGAGGCTCTTGAATTGAAGAAAGAAATTGAACCATCTAAAAGTGAGACTTTGGCGCTTCCCCAAACCGAAAATCCTTTAGTGAAACGATTCAAAGCTTTCTTTCATGCTTCCCTTAGCCAGGTGCACAAAGAAGCATACCATTATCATCTATCCCGCTGCTCCTTTTAAGAATAATCACCGTGATTCTTCGTTCGAGGTTATATCATCCAAACGAACAACAGCAACGTATCATCCCACATTAAAATAATCTTCTCAAAATCCTTTTCCACTGAAGTCTGAAGCAATCCATTCCAAAAGGTGTCAAGAGACCACTTCCATCAAGTAGTTGAATTGATGCAGTCAACCTCTTTGTATAATGCTCAAGAACTCTCCCAAATATACATCATGAGGGGAATGAAAGCACCTCCCCATGTTCATATTTTTCTTCCCTGATAATCGTGTACGAAGCTCAAGAACCCGAAGTACACCAATGCCCAATAGCACTCCCGAATACACATCATGAGGGGAATGAAAACACCTACCCAATGTTCACATTTTTTCTTCCCTGATGATCGTGTATGAAGCTCAAGAACCCGAAGTACACACATTCCCAAAGAAAGAATAATCGATAACATTGAAGATGCAGGCCGAGTCACTGATTATCTCTGCGGATGACAATCTCTGCGAATGTCAACTCCGGAATAAGTGATTATATCTACGAATCATCGATTAAGCACTCAAGTGAAACAATGAGTATCCCCAATGTACACAATCTCTCTCCTCGTGTTATACATTTATCTCCCAACATGTCATACTTGTGTACCTCTTTTATCTTGAAACTTTCTCTTACATCTCTTCCCCACGTAGTTGGAATAAGAGTACTAACGCCACGATGAGATAAACATTGAGTTTCTCTGCGGTTATGACATTCGCCTTCCGGGATATCTTCAATCACTTAGAAGAATTAAGCTCTCAAGTTTACTCGCGTTTAGATGCTTGTCTCCTTGCCCTTTCTAGTTTTGACACTTGAGAATCAAGAACATAGTATAAGCCCAAATACTTGAAATCTTTATGAGAAGAACACTTGAAATCTTGTGAGAATCAACTTGTCAAGACTCTCTCGACTATTTTTATCAACCCATATGTAGACAATTTGAAGTGATCAGCGATGAATAAAACCCGATATACCATACTTGAAATCAAGTCAAATTCCCACATTCGTATCTTAAGCTTGCACCTAATGATGGAAGAACGGTGTGAGAATTTATGCTTCAATCAAATCTTTAAGTACTCACATCCCAAACAAAGTATGAGACATTAACACCTCTTGCGAATATCCACAACGTCATATCGTGTGACATCGATTAAAACAAAGTAACTCCTAATAGTGATAGTTAACGGTCTTGACCATCCACCTTGACTGCGGTAACTAGATAAACCAAGTCTTCAACTCAAATTTTAAGCCCGAGCAAGTTATCAAATAAGAACACGCCTTTGTGAAAGTCAACTTCAATCTCAAATAAATGATAAATGATTAACTCAAGTAATCAACTTGTGTCAAATGTCCAACACGTGAATAAATGTACAACCGGATGTACATTGACCCACTTTAATGAACCGTAACAAATGATTCCTCAACATCAATACCGACTTCCTAAAGATATACATATAGACCGATCCGAAGATTCACCAATAATGTCTTCAAGCGGATGAGGTAGTCATTTTCCTTAATGTTCATGTGTTTGATTTACTGAGTGCACAATAATCCGTGAAGATTTGGTAAAGGAATACTAAAGAGCGGATCATTTTTCATGAACAATAATCCGTGAAGATTTGGCAAAGGAATACCAAAGAGCGGATTATTATTCAATAGTGCAACCGCAATATTACAATAGTCAATATCAACGCCTCGAGGAATATCGGAGATTGGGTTTCTCGAGGAATTATTGCTAAAGAATATGAGCAAGTCTAATTGGGGATTGAATCGACTTATCACTATCCCCAATTATTGCTCTCCCATAAACCGACAACTGTTTGATAAATGCCCAGATTAAGAAGAAGTCTTTAGATAATCAAATGTAACTCGTCTTTAGTCTTCTAACATGCATCGAAAATGTAGAGCAGATCAGAGACTCGACCTTCTTCAAGATTGTCCGGTTGGGAATAGATAGTTAACATCTTCATCACACCAAAAAGCATCCCAATTAACTTACCTCTTGCAAGTCCCTTTAACTAAAATCCTCCCAATCAAACAAGAACGAAAGATATTCATCAAGGAAATCAAGAATCACCCATAACGAACACACTAAATGGTAACACCAAGCAAACAATCACATCAAACAAGAATAAAAGGTTGTTCGGAATCATCATGTTGATGTGCACGTGAAGCATTAACCGTAGGCACTTTGTCGTTAAACTCATATCAGCTTGTGAAGATGTCAACCAACGGCTCTAAGAAGAAACTACATGTGAAGATGATCCGATAAGAAGAAGCTCGGTTCTTACATGAGTTAGGAGCCGTTTGACCATAAATTCTCAAATATCAATCAACCATGCAAAAAATTGACACTTCTTCTCCTCCTCAAGAATTGCATACGGAGATGCCATTCTTGATTAAACAAGTGATTATCATCCAAATGTATTCTATTCACACTTATCCCCCGCAAAATTAGCACATTATGTCTCTATCTTCATTATATTTAGCAAGTGGAATAAGAGTAATTATCAGTAGTCCGGTTCACTTGATGACTGAAGCGCATGGAAAAAGCATGAAGCATGTTGATGAGAATGGTCATAATAAGAAGATTTCTCTTCTTCCGAAGATAATGTGCACTGAAGCATACACATTTCTTTTCATTAGAGTATGAGGCTTGAACTGTAGTGTTCAAACGTCATAAGAAGATTTCTCTTCTTCATAAGATAAAGCGCCTTGAAACGTACACTTTTCTTTTCTTTAGTACGAGGCTTGAAATGTTGTGTTCAAACATCATAATCTCTCTTTTCATCTACTCTTGGCAAACTTATAATCAACCCCATTATCAATCAAGAGGCACTTCAGAGTGACGGTGATGGAGAAAACCCAATATGATGAAATTGATCACAAGTAAACTAACCCGAACTCGTGACTTAAACTTGCACATATTTAACAAAGAGCGATGTCGAGACTTCATCCTCCATTGAATCTCTAAGTACTCTATACTCTTCATCCAACCAACCATCAAGTATTAGACGTACATCACCTCTTAAAAATCCACAATTGAATGTGACACTGAGCACTACAACGTAACTCCTTAAAGTGATAGTTTTATTGAGGTGGTAAGATACCAATTCTCCCAAGTGGAAAAAAGAAAAAGGAAAAAGTCACCCAATAATAACTAGATTTCCAAGTCTTAGTTTTTGATAATAAGCTTGAACAAGGATCTTGAAGAATCTTCATCCAACCATCCCCGATACCTTCAGATACTAAGTACACTCGCCCGTGATATTTCACTTCAACCTCAAATAAATAATACTGAATTAACGCCGTTGTCACATCTTCTGGTTAACTGCTCAAATCTAGCCTTCTTTGATGTTTTAAGTGAACTATGATAATGGTTTTCATCCGGACCATGGTTAAAAGCACATAACCCCGTAAAACCATGTAATAACCAAACTGCCATGAAGAATATCCAAGCAATCACCCAATTTATGAATTACACCCTTTTATCCCTTCTTTGAAGTAGAAACCGTAGCACCAGCATCAGATAAGATCCCAAAATAAACTTTCATTTCTCCAGGATGGTTCCATCATCACGGGATTTTACAATTCTATGGTTTAAACCGAGAAATAATTTCTTTCGCGGGATTTTACAAAACCAAGAATGAACCGTGAGATAGATCCGGAAATGCACTTTACAATTGCCGGATGTTTCCATTGTCACGGATTTTACAAGTCTATGATTTAAACCGAGAAATAGATTCTTTCATGGATTTTACAAAATCAATACAAAACCGTAAACAATGTCGGTTTGAATGTGTTATGACAACTTTGGTTTCGGTGAATATCTTTTAGGGAACATGCAGCGGTTCATCAATGGTTCATTATCCAACATCATCAACCATCCAATAAACACTGATAAGCACATCATTTACACATTACGTCGGCTATTGCGGTGACAACATGGTGAAGTAAACCCGATATGCCAAACTTGAGCATGAAGTAAAATTCCCAGTTGTTACTTAAACTTGTACTAATCCTCGTGAAAAGAGCGGTGTACCCAATGTACAAAACCTCTTGACGTATCCTCAATGCGTGAGACATCAAGTGATAGTTACGTTGTGGGTTAGCGAGAAGGAATCACCAAAGTAACTAGATAGCCAAGTCTTTATCACACTCAATAAATGCCCAAATAAGTCATCTTCGTGGAAGGGTAGAAAGAAAGAAGACGAAATAAGTAAACACGCCGGAAGACCTCACTTCAAATCCAAATAAGAAATACCGTCCAAACAACCCCGTAGTCAACATTTTCCAATAACCACTTCAAGCCATGACATAATATTTTTCGTGAAAATGAATACACCAAAGTATCAAACCTTATAACATACCGTATCTCATCATCAAAACTCATCAAGTCACACGCCTCAAATCTCATCATTCAACAAATCACATCATCAACATACAAATCGCAGCCGAAGTATATTCGATTCATGAGACAAATTAATCATCCCAAATTAAAGCTCAAGTCTCCTAATAAATATAATCGTTCCATGAATAAAATACCACTTGAGACCCGATCCATATCCGTATAAAAGATTAGACCCAATGATAAATCATTAAATACAGTCTATATAATCACCTAATACCTCATAAACGCATAAGAAGCAGTCCATACACGTGAACACATATCCAATCCATACATGTGAGGGACCAAACACTAGTCTAATCCAGGCCCATTCAACTCGGTCCTGAATAATAGTAGCAACATCCGGTTGGTCATCGTGATCAATGCCCGATCCAATATCAATCTTACCCTTTGATCCTATAGATAAACATAATTTCATATCATCCCATCATCTCATCAAAATATTTCGGCCCATTTCAAAAGACTTCAAACTCACACATGTTCGGACACAATCACAGTTTAACCAGGGTAACCACAGACAATTATCTCACATAATCCTTAGTCTCACTCACAATAACAAAAATATGAACGTTTGTAACTCAGGTGATTTTCAATGTCAGCCCAAAATCAAATGTCCAATGTCAAAATTGCTTAAATACCCATGATACGAATAGGCCCAATGTTAGCCCAAGGTCCAAACTGATATTACCCTCAAGTGTACGCCCTAAAAATCCGGGTATAAGACTCAACCACAATCACATGAGGTCCTAAACTTTAGCAACCCTAATCTCAAAAACCTGCGCCTCCCATTATTCTACATATCTCGCTAACACAAAACCATATTCCTAAAACTCCTCATCTCAACCTTAACCGTTGATTAAGTCCGCCCCATTCTATGATGTGTACACAAAGCCGAAAACATTCTTTTCATCAAGACATCATTATTTTGATCATTGAATTAGAAGTGTTTCGCCACGGGGATGGCATGAGGTGAGTGATTCAACATAGCCACATGGATGGCTTGAGTGTATGATGGCCATGTGGATGGCACGAGGCTTACAAATAATGAGTCATCTTCAAGATCTATAAGGGTCTCGGGTAAGAATGACATAATTGATTATTGTTGTTGTAATGATCTTAAAAGCGAATCAAGACAAAGGATTAACAAACTTGTTAATTACTTTATCTTATGAGTTCGGATAGTAAATGAAACTTTGTAGATCAATGAAGATTTCTTTTCATGTATGTGACACTTGATAGTCATGATGCTCTTTGTAACACATGAGAGATGATGGTCCGAGGTCTCGATTTTGTTTTTCCTTTTGTTTTACTTGGACCGATGATGGTTTATTGTACCGTAAGTCACATGAGTCATTTTGGTATTTGGATTGGTCTAGTTGAGGTTTGAGTCATGAGTGTGGTTATCCTTTCGATGCAATGGTTAGAGTTTGAGGTTTGTCTTGGACCGATGATGGTATAGCCGGAGGTCGCATGTGTTTTGCATTGTGATATTGATTGGTCAAAGAGTCAACATTCAAAACTGGTTAACAACTCACTTTGAGGATCATCCTTTTATTTGAAGAGTTAATGGTTAACTCGGTTGACACAAAAAAAATCAACTCGCATCGGGTTTTATTTGACAACTCGCATCTTCACCATACTAGCCAAGTTGCTTTTGACTTGAGTTGACTCAATAGTCAACTCGCCCATGAGAGTTAACAACTCGCTTGCTTTTTGACTGACCGCATATCTTTTGAAAGATTTGACAACTCGCTTTATGGTGAATGTATCCGACATTATAACAAAGAACTCACATCCAAGAATACATTGAGTCGGGACGATAAAGCTGTCAACTCGCTTTCAAAAGAATGACAACTCGCTCAACATTCAAAAATGATTAACAACTAGCATGAAGAATAGACCAAGATCAGACCATTTTATCACAAAACCCAGAAAACAATATGCAAGATACTTTTGACCCATGTTTGACCACAGAACTGTTTCACAGGTTTGGTGCAAAAACTGTCATAAAACCCAGAAACTGCATAGACATACTCAGTTGGACTGTTTGACCAAAGAATTAATACTGTCTTGAATGAACTTGTTACCTAATAATAATAAGACAACTTCAAACAATGAATTTTACACATGCTCAATGACCATAAACAAACATTAACCAGCTTTCATCAACACACATCAAAAGTGTAAACCAAACCACATCAACGAACCGTATATGCAACATACAAAAACCATACAAACCGCATACAAACACCATTCGAATCATCAAAACAATACAACCATGGCTCTGGTACAAATTGTAGGATCGTAAATATTTATGTTGTTTGATGATTCGGGTGGTCTAGGACAATGATTAAATAAGAAAGCCATTAGAGAGATGAAGAGAGTAGAGAGGAGGTTTCTTGAAAGAGGGTTGCTTTACAAAATGAAAGGTTAGATTCAAAGAAGCCACACCCCTTCCATGGATGGAAGGGGTATTTATAGTTACAAAGCATACGTCCTCCTGTCGGATTGTGGATCAGGCATACAGTGGGTAAAAACCCGTCCTTCCTCCACGGTGTTACACTAAACTATTCTACGCTACAAACTAACTAATAAACTACCAAATAACATAACAAACGACATGTCTACGAGCTAACTTATGCTAGATAATATTTGGGGTGACCGACTCTTCACTATGAAATTTTCTAATTCCTAACAGTTGTGGTATCCAAAGGATTCACCTTTTCACTTGGAAGCTTTTGCAGAAAGTGATTATGCAGGTGATAATTATGATAGAAGATCAACCACTGGAGGATGCCAATATCTTATAAGAAGATTAGTTTCATGGCAATGTAAGAAACAAATCATTGCAAAGAACATCATCCATCAAGGTAATATGTTCTTCCGCAAAGTCGTTGTGGACAAGTCTTGTGGATGCGTAATCAACTCTTGGATTATGGATTCAATTTTAAGAATACTCCTATCTATATTGACAATGAGAGTGTAATTTGCATTGTGAAGAATCATGTTTATCACTCCAAGACCAAGCACATTCAGATTAGGCATCACTTTATTCGAGATTGTTATGAGCATAGGCTCATTAATGTTGTCGAGGTCCACACATATGATAATGTAGCTGATCTACTCACAAAGGGATTTGATGTTTCAAGTACTCATTTAGTGGTGAGTGTTGGTATGATTAACTATTAAGCTACAATTAAGGGGAGGACTTTTTAGTTAGTTAGTTAGTCTCATGCATTGTTTAAGGGGAGGCAATACAATGCTTTTTGATGTTTTTGCCATTGTGAAGAAAAGGATGGAAAGCATCGCTTAGAGGTTATCCGATAATCGCTCAAAAATCCGCTTTGAAAGCATCGCCACGTGGAAAGCACTACGATCTTGTCAACGATCGTTCCAACGGTCAAAATATGGGGTAAAATTCAAACAACGATAACTTTATTAATTGGGCTTTGATTTTTTAAATCTTACCTATAAATAACTACCCTCCGATTTTCCCTCTCATCTTTATACCCATCCATCCATCTCTCTCTTTTGTTCATCCACATTCACTATTCATCGAATCATTCTCACTTATAACAACATCCAATGGCTAATTGTAACACTGTTAGTAAACACAACATGGTTGCTAACTTAGACAAGACCCCTTCCAATGTTGCTTTTCATGAAATAATTGATTTCCTGTAGGATCGATTATATTATTGTGTTGATGATTCGGGTGGTCTTGGATGATCAAAATACATGTTTGCCATAGTTAGAGAGTTAGAGAGAAAGGGAGTTTCTTGGTAGAAACTTGGTTCAACTAATGTAAAAGGTTAGATTAAAGAAAAGCTCCACCCCTTCCATGAATGGAAGGGGTATTTATAGTTACATAAGATATGTCCTCCTGTCGGACTGTGGATCAGGCATACAGTGGGTAAAGACCCGTCCTTCCTCCACGGTGTTTCTCTAAACTAAACTACGCTACAAACTAACTAATTAACTACTAAACAACGTAAATAACTACAAGTCTACAAGCTAACATATGCTAGACCATAATTGGGGTGACCGACACTTTAACATGGAATTTCCAATTCCTAACAATCTCCCCCTAAGGGAGGTCACCCCATGAAATACATTTTGCATCCTAGAATTCTATCTTTGTCTTTTTTCTTGAGCTCGTAGACTTGAATTCTTCAAGTTCCGCAATCTTTGTGCTTTTGTAGCGATTCTTCAAAGTCCGCATTGATTTGTACTTTTAGTGGAGGCCTTTGAACTGATCCACATCTTTGATGATCTTCGAGCTTTCTTTGAGATCATCAGCCACAGTAAATCTCTGGATCATCCATAGTTGTGTTGCCTTCATGTGATGTTATGACTTTTGGACCGACATGCTCACACTTTTGAATCATGACATCTTTCCATCAGAGTAGCGAAGCTTTATCGTTCATGATATTTGCAGCAGAGCGAAGGTAGCATAGTATGAAATATCGAGCCGTTATGTAGATATGCACCACCATGATTTCTTCAAATTAAGTGTGGATGCTTGTGAGCATGCGGCTTTGGATTGACTCCTCAATTCGATCACCGCAACCATCCAAATGTACCGCAAACAACAATTAGCAATAAAACACACGAAAGTGTCTTTGATCACATTCGTTGAATTGAGGTACACGCCCACGGTTCCCGCTGATCAAGACAATCGCCTGTGATCGTAGGATTCCTAAGAATCTCCTTGATGTGGTTTCGCAATGTTTCTAGCCGTTCTCAAACCGAACGCCTCAAAGAAGACAACACGGAGTGAGTGAACCAAATAATTGAAATTCACCGATTGATGAAAATGATTTGAAAACAATCGCGTATTGCTTGAAGAAAGAGTTTTGCATCTGACGAAGGTTTTATGAGAAAGATCAATTTTCAATCAAAATACTTTTTGTATTAGAGAATGAGTACACATTCGATGTGCTAGTGAAAAGAAGAGATTTGCACATCGAACGGTTTTTCTAAAATTATTTTTCAATCAGAGATACTTTTTGTGTTTGAAAATGAATACACATTCGACGTGCTAGAGAAAAGAAGATTTGCACATCGAACGGTTTTTCCAAAAGTGTTCGTCAATTCCATTCCTGGACCAAGGTAGATTCAAGAATGAATCTCCCCATTGTTTCTATCCAGTTGTCACAAGCTTGATCTTACGAGAAGATCTCACATGTCACCCACCAAGAGCTTGTTTGATGTTGGCTCTAGAAGGATTTCCATCTTCATTGTGAATACTTTACATATCACTCGGATGTTTTGGCAATACTACAAGGATAATGCGAGGACTCTCAATATCTACTTACTTTCCACATTGTGTGAAACAAGAAGTCTTCATTAATTTAGTGTCCTAATGAGATATTGTGGATGATCTCTTGGCTCTAGACTCAATTGTGCATATTTGGTTCTGTGTTTGAGACTAGGAGAGGGTCTCTTCTTCAATATCAACAATCTCTAAGAGAAAGTCGATAGATTATGTCGGTTCCCGTGAGAATGAAACAAGCCCTTTTAAGAGGAACTTGAGTGGCTTGGGAAGTTTAGTGTAGTCGCCACTTTGGGTCCATGACGCCTTGTCTTCAATACCGGTGTTACCTTAGTAACAACCAAGAGTATATGTATTGAACCGGTTTACGCCCTAAGGTTGAATTGATGTAGGGCTATTTCTTTTCACCCTTTTCACATTCATTTCTTTTTCATTCTTCAACCCCTTCAATTGCTTACCGAGACTTCATAACTAGAACTTTGTTGGGTTTGTTCCGAAGACTAGCTCTGCCTCATCCGCACTCTTCCCATATTCTCATTTTTCTCCTTTTTCAATATTCCTAAGGACTCTACACTATCTAGTGGATTGTCCTCAGGAAGATCCTTCGTTCTCGGCGGATCGTGGGAACAAATACCTAACCTCGCCATCCTTATAACTCCATGCATAAAGTAAAATGGTCGGTCTTTTGGTACAGTTCATTCTTCCTTGAAACCAATTGAAAATCATTTGGAAAAACAATCAAGGTACTTGTGATGCGAGATCAAAGCATTTTGTACCCTAATAGTTTTGATCATTTAGAAAACCTCCCTCAACATGTGCGTATGATTTAGAAATTGTTTAGCACAAGGAGGCAAGAGGACTTTGAAATATTTTCTTTGATCACAATTTTCATATGAAAAAGCCATTTGATTTTCTTTGGTAAATTCTCCCCCTCAATATATGCATAGGATATTTGAAATCATTTTATCACATAGAGGCAAGAGTTAATTTGAAGCACATCCACAATCACAAGAGCCATTAAGAAACCATTTGAAAACTCAATCAAAGGTACTTTAAGTTAAAACATAAAAGCATTTGTACCTCGATAGTTTCTTTTCTTTTAAAATGCTCCCTCAATATATGCTTCGAGATTCGAAGCGTTTAGCACATATGAGAGAGCAAAGATGCACAATTGAATCAAAACGATCAACTTTATCAAATTTTATTATTAAATCACAAATTCTCCCGATCAAAAATATCAAACCCTTTGAGATTTTGGATCCCAAGTGATTCAATAAGGTTTATAAAACATGGGAGAAAATGTGCCTGATTTTAAAACTCATCTAGTTTTTTGGATAAATGCTCCCCCTCAACATGTGCATTATGTATATTGAAATCGTTTGGCACATGGAGGCAGGAGTGCCTTTGAAGGACTAAAACCAATTCCATTAAAACAGATTTGAGATTTAAATCACGATCTCTCACCCGATCAAAGATTTCAAACCATTTGAGATTAGTGATCCCAAAAGATTTAAATAATTTAGAAAATTTTGGGGAAAGACGTGGCAAGATTTGATTTTGAAAATGATGATAAGGATCATATTTAGACATTAAAGATTGTTAGTGTCGTATGATTGTTTTAAGAGACTTTAAGTAAAATAAAACAATTTCACAATCAAACAAGAATGTAAAAATTTCATTTTGATGATCTTTGAGTTTTAAAGAAAATCATACCATGACATAACATTAAATCTTTAGATCACCACATAATTTCGTACAAGCGGACTTCGATGAAATATTGTTTGAAAATATTTTATTTTAAATCACTCTCCCCCTCAATCGATGACCGAAGTCGATAATTGAGGGACTAAGGTTTTGATAAAAAGAAGTCCGGTGATTTTCAAAATTTAGTCCAATATATTTTCAAAACAATATTTTCCATTTTCAAAACAATTTATTCAAGTTTTTCAAAATTTTTTAAAAATGGTATCCCGCACAAAGATACGTTAGGTGGTTGAGAAGCTTCCGTTGTTGTTGCCGTAGGGTTTGAAGAAAACCGTCACGATGCGGTGAGACTTCTTCTTACATTGCATTTTGAATGCCAACCGAGGTCAAATTAAGCTCCGTTTCTTCAATCACTTAAGAAAACCATCTGCGATGCGGTGATACCTCTTACGTTGCATTTATGCCAACTCTCCATTGAAGTCCAATTAAGCTCCGTTTCTTCATTAGTCAACCCAAGAAATAGTTACCCTTTCCTTTCGGCATCCAATCATCTTCATTAGTGGGATCGGGATGGGAACATTCTTTTATACCAATATACCGCATACGTTAGTGAACACACATACAAATATATGGTGGTCGACATCACCCAAACAACAATCGACTAATAAAAGTCAATGCAACATATCATTCGGATCATATAGATGTATGGGAATAATGTGTTCATCAAACTCTAATCATCTAATCCTAGCAATCATATCCTAGGCACCTAGTCCTTCAACATAGGTTAACATCATTTTAATTAAGCATATTAGGATAATTAAGAAAGCCCGTTAGATGATGTAGATTTGAAAACATTATCCCCTCAATCCATGACTCATTTTATGAAAAGTTTAAAAGCTCAAGTCATTGATTGAGTTTTCAATTTTACAAAAACTCGAATCGATTGTTTTTAAAGCAACTCATTTACCACCATTTTTGAACACACCAAACATTTTCTCAAGAATTTTAGACGGAAAAACATTTTGTAGGAACAATGATCCTTCGACATACTTTCCTTGTTTTGTTTTTAGGATAAGTGCACGAAATATTTTGAAGATGGGTTTAGCGCAAGACTTTCCTTCCTTTAAAAGAACGGTTGCTATCTCAAATAATAGCAAGCCATAGTTTAAGCACGGGTTACAATCGAAATAATCGTAAGCCATATTTAGAGACATGTTTAGAAAAGAATATTTACACCTCATGCTCGAACTTCATCTATGGTCCCGTGCCATTATTGAATAACATTTCTAAGACCCATAGATGTTATCGATACCGAAGACATGTCTTGGGAAAACATATTTTTGGTCTTTTTCAAATTTTCTGATTTTTATGGCTTTTTGAAGATTTTATATTTTTCTATTTTCTTTTGTTGGTTTTATATTTTTGTATTTGGTTTTTGATAGATATGTACCAGGATAGAGTAGATGATATAGTTAAAGAAGATGATGACACGAGTACCGAGATAAGGATATCGAGCAGCCCCGTTGTAGAAGATAGAAGTCATCATCTCATAAACATTCACCACCAAAGCTTCCGAGGCTCCAGAATAGAAGATAGAACATGAGCCTTTGAGAAAGAGAGACTTTGGTAGCTTCCCCCCAAACAGAAAATCCTTTAATGAAAGCAGATTCAAAGCTTTCTTTCAAGCTTCCATTAGCCAGTGTGCAGAGAAGCACACCATTATCATTTATCCCGCCGCTCCATTTAAGAACGATAATCTAGATTCTCCATTCGGGGTTATATCATCAAGAAGAACAGCACCGTATCATCCCACACATAAAACAATCTTCTCAAATTTCTTTTCTACTGACGTCTGAAGCAATCCATTCGAAAATGTGTCAAGATACCACTTCCCCCGAGTAGTTGAATTGATGTAGTCAGTTTCTTAGACTAGAGCTCACGAACCCGAATACACATATCCGAAGACAAAGAAACTTATACCATCAAGTAGCGATTAAGTCCAATAGCCAAAGAATAACCCCGATGTATACTTTTCTCTCTCCTCAAGAAAGTGTATGAAGCTCAAGAACCCGGCACCGAATGCCCAAAGAGAGAATAACCGATAACATTGAAGAAGCGGGCGAATCACCGATTATCTCGCTGGTGACAATCTCTGCGGATGTCAACACAGGAATAAGTGATTATATCTCGAATCACTAATTAAGCCCTCAAGTAAAACAAATTGAGCATCCCAATGTACACAATCTCTCCCCGATGATTGTGATAACATCAAAATCATCACACACTTGTGTACCTCTTTCATCTTCGTAAACTAACTCTTCCATCTCTTCCCCACATAGTTGGAATAAGAACACTAAACGCCTTGATGAGTAAAATCTTGAGTTTCTCTGCGGTCATGACATTTGTCTTCCCGGATATCTTCAATTACTTAGAAGTATTAAGTTCATCAAGTTTACTCGCTTAGATACGTGTCTCCTTCCCCTTGCCTGGTTTTGACACTTCGTAATCAAGAACTCTTTGAAAGCCTAAATACTAGAAATCTTTTGAGAAGAACACTTGAAGTCTTTGTGAGAATCACCATCTGTCAATAATGTGAGCAAGTCTAACTGGGATTAAATGTGACATTTCACCTCCCCAATTAGTGCTCTCCCTAAACCGACAATGCATGGAATATGAAGAAGTATTTGGATAATCAAATGCAACTCGCCTTTAGTCTTCTAACATGCGTGAGAAAATGTAGAAACGATCAGACTCGACCTTCTTCAAGATTGTGCAGTTGGGGAATAGATAGTTAACATCTTCAACTCACACCAAAAGCATCTCACCAACAAGCATCCCAATTAACTTACATCTTGCAAATCCCTTAACTAAAATCCTCCCAATCAAACAAGAACATAAAGATGTTCATCAAGGAAATCAAAGAATCAGGCATAACGAACACACAAGATGGTAACACCAAACTACCAATCACATCAAACAAGAACAGAGAGATTGTTCGGAATCATCATGTTGATGTATACGTGAAGCATTAACCGGAAGCACTTTGTCAATAAACTCATCAATCCGAGTGAAGATGTCAACCAACGACTCTTAGAAGAAACTCCATGTAAAGATGACCCGATAAGAAGAAGCTCGGTTCTTACATGAGTTTGGAGCCGTTTGACCATTTATTCTCATATAACAATCAACCATGCAGAATTATCATACTTCTTCTCCCCCTCAAGAATTGCATACGAAGTTGCCATTCTTGACTAAATAAGTGAAATCATCCAAATGTATTCTATTCACACTTCTCCCCTGCAAAATTAGCACATGATGTCGCCATCGTCCTTATAGTAGAGCAAGTTGAATAAGAAAACAATTAATGGTAGCCCGGTTCACTTGATGACTGAAGCACATGGAAAAAGTATGAAGCATGTTGATGAGAATGGTCATAATGAGAAGATTTCTCTTCTTCAGAAGATAATGCGCACTGAAACGTACACATTTCTTTTCTTTAGAGTACGAGGCATGAACAGTTGTGTTCATAAGTCATAAGAAGATTTCTCTTCTTTCAAAGATAAAGCGCACTGAGATGTACACTTTTCTTTTCTTTAGAGTACGAAGCCTGAACTGATGTGAACAGACGTCATAATCTCTCTCTTTTCAAACTCTCTTGACAAAACATGTAATCAACCCCATTATCATTCAAGAGGCTCTTTGTAGTGACGGTGATGGAGAAAACTCAAGATAATGAATTTGACCTCAAGTAAACTACCCGAACTCGTGACTTAAACTTGCACATATGTAATGAAGAGCGGTGTCAAGAATTCATGCCCATTTGAATCTCTAAGTACTTTATACTCTTCAACCAACCAACCATCAAGTATAAGACGTAAATCACCTCTTGAAAATCCACAATTGAATGTGACACTGAGCACTACAACGTAACTCCTTTAAGTGATAGTTATTTTGTGGTGATAAGAGCCCAATTCCCCCAAGTGGTAAAAGAAGAGGTAAAAGACACCCAACAATAACTAGATTTCCAAGTCTTCGTTTTTGAAAATAAGCTTGAACAAGGATCTTGAAGAATCTTCATCCATCCATCCCCGATACCTTCAGATACTAAGTACACTCGCCCGTGATATTTCACTTCAGCCTCAAATAAATAATAGTAAATTACCTCCGTTGTCACATCTTATTAAAAGCTCAATTCTAGCCTCCTTTGGTCTTAAAAGTGAACTTTGATAATAGTTTTCATCCCGACCATGGTTAAAAGCACATAATCCCATAAAACCATATAATAATCAAACCGCCATGACGATAATCCAAACACACATCCAATTCATAAAGTACCCCCTTTATCGTAGCACCAGCATCAGATAAGATCCAGAAATACACTTTCCTTTCTCCAGGATGAATCCATCATTACGGGATTTTAAAACTCTATGGTTTAAACCGAAAAATAGTTTCTTTCGCGGGATTTTACAAGAACCAAGAATAAACCGTAACATAGATCCGAAAATGCACCTTACTATTATCAGGATGTTTCCATTGTTACGGGATTTTACAAGTCTATGATTTAAACCGAGAAATATGTTCTTTCGCGGGATTTTACAAAATCAAGACAAAACCGTAAACAATGTCATCTTGAATGTGTTATGACAACTTGGGTTTCGGTGAATATCTGTTTTAGGGGAACATGCAGTGGTTCATCAGCGGTTCATTGTCCAATCATCATCAACCATCCAATCAACACATTAGTAAACACATCATTCACGCATTCTATCGGCTTTTGTAGTGACCACATGGAGAAGTAAATCCAAAATAACAAATTTGATCATGAAGTAGAATTCCCCAGATATGTTACTTAAACTTGTACTAATCCTTGTGAAGAAGAAACGGTGTACCCAATGTACAAAACCTCTTGACGTATCCTCAACTGCGTGAGACACTGAAGTGATAGTTACGTTGTGAGTTAAGCGAGAAAGAATCACAAACGTAACTAAATAGCCAAGTCTTTATCACACTCAATAAACGCCCAAACAAGTCATCTTCGCGGAAGGGTAGAAAGAAAGAAGACAAAAAATAAGTAACCGCGCCCGGAAAACCTCACTTCAAATCCAAATAAGAAATACCGTACCAACAACCCCGTAGTCAACATTTTCAATAAACACTTCAAGCCGTAAAATAGTGTCAATTGTGTAAATGTATAAACCAAAGTATCCACCGCCTATCACCTCAAATCACATCATACAATCATATATCACAACAACTCTCATCACTTCTCAAATCGTATCATCAAATTGCATGTCTCATATCTCATCAAATCTCAAATCTCGAGAAGCCCATCCGACCCAATCGTGTGTACTCACCAAACTTGGTTACTTGTAAAATCAAGGCCGGTCTAAGAAAAACAATCCAATCATCCAAGTCATCATAAGATCAAAGCTCATATATACGATCTAAATTAGAGAAGCCTAACCACGCCTTTGAATTTGATCCAATTAGCACAAATTAACCCATCCTAATCAATAAATCCAAATGTTTATCCCGAAACCAAATCTTACGTCGATACACATAGTTAAGCTCGATACATTGTAAAGCGCATGTCCATGAAACCTTAGAGCATTAGAAAGCCAATGACCACATATGCTCACTTACTTGATATACGGTTTAAATTCACTTAAAACACACTTCATTGATCCAAAATGACCCAAGCCTCACATGTATGCAAATCATATCTGATAACACATGTTCACTTGCTTGCAAAATGTGTACATTTTTACCAAGTGATATACATTTCCCCTATGTTCATTCACAAATTCACAAACACGATCACATATATCACACCCGTTAACCCAACGTCCAGTATGATAGGCCCATGAATCAATTCAATGAAAGTTACCACTTCACGGCCCAACATTGAAACACAACTTACAGCCTACATTCGTTAACATATCATGTCCCACAAGCAGTTCGGCCCACCTCCATATGTAAAGAAGTGAGAAATCCAGATGTTGTGTTTATAACCCTAAAACATTGGGTATTTAACGCACCTTATAACACAAATGCAAACCCTAATCTCACTTAATCAAAATATTTCCGCCTCTCTCCTAATATCACGCCTTAAACTAGTCCCAAATATTTCATAAACAAAAATCAATAATCCATCAAATCTCACATGACATAGACGCTCCATCTCATTCAAATTGACCACGCCACAGGGTTGGCTAGAGATGTGGACATGGTTTCAAACTTGTATGCCACAGGGATGGCTCGAGTATTGTCACAGTCTTACGAAATCAGACCCAAGGCACAAGGTAGGTAATAATTTTGTGATTTAATTCGATTTGCAAATATGACACTTTATAAACCATAAACGAGCCATGATGGATTATAACACTATTGTTATACCTCCGTTCCTTTGTTCGGATAGTGAGTGAGATAAGATGGATCAGTGATGATTTCTAAAATTCGTACTTTAGACCTATGGTCTTGATGTAACACTTGAGTTCCCACGAAATTAGAAAACTGAGATTTGACAACAAATTGTCTTAGATCATTCCTTGATGTAAACTGAGATTCAATAAGGTTTTTCTTGATGTGGTTTTGTTTTATTTCATTTTTCATAAACGAAATAAAGTAAAGAAATAACAATGTTGTTATATTCTTTCTTTTATGTTCGAAAAGTAGACGAAAGTCAAGCGACTTGAAGATCGATAATGTGAATCTTGTTTAGTATATGATCTATGATGAGTTATTTATACTAGTCTTTGATCTTTATGGTCTTGAATTGGCTTGTGATAAATGAATATGATGACTGAGATCTTGTAATATATTGTTGTATTGAGTCATGAACTTGATGGTTTCCCTTTTGTACTTATTTAGTTGCTTCGTTGCATCCTTGATCATTCGAATAACTTACTTGTTGACATTAACTTGGACTGATGATGGTTGTTCAACCTGAGGTCACGAGTCTTGTTGAATGGTATTTGGGTTGTGGTCGAGGTCAATTCTTTCTTCATCTCTTTCTGTTGCAAGTCGCTAGCCAAAATCATTGAGGCAAGTTGCTAATCAATATTTTTCAAAGCAAGTCGCTACTACTTTTTCCAAAGCAAATCGCTACGACTTGTTAAGTAACAAGTCGCTAGGTCAAAGTTAAGTCGCTAGCACACATGAGTCATGACAAGTCGCTATAATACTTAATATCAACTCGCTACCTTGTTCAATAACAAGTAGCTGGGTCTTTCTGGAGTCAAGTCGCTAGTCAAATTTGCAATCCTAAGTCGCTAGCCTTTTTCTTAACAAGTCGCTAGCAAATTTGTAAACCAAGTCGCTATAACAACTTTGTTACAAGTTGCTAATCCTGTTATTTGACTCAATAGTCAAACACCATAAATCGCTACATATTTTCAAGACAAGTCGCTAGAAGACTTTAGGGCAAGTCGCTACAGTAATACCACCTCAACTCGCTAAGATAGAGGATGAACCTTGACAACATATCAAGTTGCATTCAAAATTGCAAACCCAACTCGCTACCAGGAAACTGACCACAAGCTGCTATCTTTTCAGACTCATATTATACAAAAGCTCAATAGCCGATTGTACAAAGTTGCTAAGATGAACCGATTAATGATGTAATTTTTTGACCAGGTTGCAAACTCCGTAAAAAGACATGAAAAGACATACATATTACCCATATTGACCCAAATTTTGGACTATAAAACCAGACCATATTATTGAACATAAAAACCTGACCATGAAACCAAATACAAGATACTTACTAATGTTGTTTGATAACTGATATTACATAAAAGTAGAAAAACAAAGTTTTCGACCTACAAAGTTGTACACAATTAGTTTTAAAACAAGCATCACAAACCAACAAACAAGGTAACCATGGAACTAGACCACACAAATCAACACAACACAAAAACCTGGCTCTTGATACCATTTGTAGGATCGATTATATTATTGTGTTGATGATTCGGGTGGTCTTGGATGATCAAAATACATGTTTGCCATGGTTAGAGAGTTAGAGAGAAAGGGAGTTTCTTGGTAGAGACTTGGTTCAACAAATGTAAAAGGTTAGATTAAAGAAAAGCTCCACCCCTTCCATGAATGGAAGGGGTATTTATAGTTACATAAGATACGTCCTCCTGTCGGACTGTGGATCAGGCATACAGTGGGTAAAGACCCGTCCTTCCTCCACGGTGTTGCTTTAAACTAAACTACGCTACAAACTAACTAATTAACTACTAAACAACGTAAATAGCTACAAGTCTACAAGCTAACATATGCTAGACCATAATTGGGGTGACCGACACTTTAACATGGAATTTCCAATTCCTAACTGGATCATCAATCAATTATACTTTATTGGTCGAACCTGACATCATTGAACCCTGGATTCAACAATTTTGGGCTACTGCTAGATCTCATACGCAAGATGATGACTCCTATATTCAGGCTAAGGTTGCTGGAAAGATTGTTAGAATCACTGAAGCCACCATTAGGGAAGATTTATTGTTTGATGATGCAGAAGGGGCTATTCGTTTTGACAAACAAATGCTTTGGGATACATTAAAAGATATAGGGTATGAAGGGTCTCTCACTGAAACAACTTTTAAGAAGCCCTTATTTAGTCCACACTGAAAGTATCTCGTTCATGTATTGCTTCATTGCTTAACTCCCAAGAGTACTTCATGGGAACAATTTGGATCAAATATTGCTTCTTCATTAGCGGGATTAGCTACCAATCACCTCTTTAACTTTTCAAGAATGATTCTGGATGGTATGCTCTCACATCTCCAATGGTTCACCATTCCTAATGTACCCTCAATTTGTTCAAGTCTTCTTGAACAACCAGCTTAAGGATGTCCCTAAACCTTCTAGCTTGCTACCTGTTGTTGTACTTCCACCAAAGGTGTTCACTTTCATGGTCAGAAAGAGTGACAAATTTTCTGGGAGGGATACACCTTTTCCTGCTCACATGATGCAAGTCATACAAGCTGTTACAGATGAAGCAGCCTCAAGTGAAGAACATGCGCCTTTAGAATCAAGGGAAGGTACTGCTTCCCAACGCATCGCTCACGTGAAGGCATCGATCTCAACCTACCGCATCTTTGCAAGATATTGTGCTCACGATTCGTAACTGAGGTTAACCCACCATCTTCTCCTAATGATTATACTTCCACAGATGGGTCTCAAACATCTGGAGGAGATGAGGGAGTTATGGCTACTGAGGGTAAGGTTCTGGATAACTATGCTTTGACAAGGGAGCTATTGAGATTGAAGAAAGATTATGAAGCTCAAGCTGCACAACTTTTGAAGCTGAACAACAAGTTTAGAAGATTGAAGAACTTTGTCTGGCCACTAGTTCAACATCACAGGTTGTGGGTGAAATCACAAAAGAAGCAAGGAAAGAAATTTAAGATGGTTTCTAAAGACAAGAAGGTTTACAAACAATATTTGTTCCAATTGGGGAGGAATTTGGAGCAACAAAATTTGAATGAAGATGCTAAAGATCTAGATGAAGAACCAGATGCTAAAACTTATGATGATTCACATAAAGAACCTGAGATAATTGAGCAAACTGAGCCTCAAGGTACTAAGCCTCAAGGTGCTGGTGTACAAAGTACTGGTGATCAAGGTGCTGATGTTCAAAGAATTGGTGATCAAGGTACTACTCTTTAAGGAACTTTTAGGCAAGAGCTTATTACACCAAGAACCCTTAATTTTGATGAAGAAGTTGGTCCTTCAACAGTCTTACATGAAGAAGAAGTTGATACTTCTAAAGCAGAACATACTGCCAGTAATGATGAGACTATTGCTCAGATAATGCTCAACATGTCAAGACCAAGAGGTATTAGCATTCCTGGAGTTGAACCTCAACCTACTCAATCTTCTCAACCTACTCAAGAGTTAGATCCAAAAGATAAAGGAAAAGGTAAAATGGTAGAGACAAAGAAAAAGAAGAAGCTTACTTTGGCAGAATTAAGAGCTATTGAAGTAGCTAAAAATGAAGAAGCTTCTAGAAAGCTACAAGTTGAATTAGATGCTGAGATTGTTCTACCAGAGAAGCAACTTGAACTTGTTATACCAAAAAGACCACCAAGTATTGCTAAAGAAAGGAATGTTATGATGGCTTATCTAAAGGGTAGAGGATATACTGGATTACAGAAGTTAAAGTATATAGAGATGAAAGACTTATATGATGATGTAAGAGAAGCTTATCAAAAGGAAGTGGCTGGTATTATTCTTTTTGATGATGAAAAACAGAATGAGGATGCAAGAAAAAGAAGTTTAAAGAGAAAGAGAACAACTGAAGATGAACGGCTATCAAAGAAGATACAATTGAGAACAGATACAGTTGATGAGCTGAGGTATTATCTAAGAGTTGTAGATTTTGAGCATCCTAAGTCTAAAGAAGTTGCAATAAAGAAGTCTAAGATGTCTACATTTGAAGTTGTAGAATCAAAGGATGGAAACTATCTTATGTTTCATAGAAAAGATGAAAGCTTTAGAGTGTTTAATCTGTTGTGGGATATACTGCATATGATAGATAGAGAAGATCTGTTTCACCTGTATCAACTAGTGCAAGAATATTTTGAGCATATTCCATCAACTGGAGTTGGATTAGTCTTGCTGGGAGATCTTATAACTATCTGGGAGACAGAAGAAACAAGCACTGATGCAATCTGGAATAACCAAGAAGTTTGGGAGATTACAAGCTGGAGATTCTTTGAAGAATCAGGAGTGCATGTTTTGGAGTTAGAAGATGGGACCAGAATTCACATGCTAGCAGAAAGAAGATATCCACTTACAAGAGATCTTATGATCAAATTGCTAGATCATGGTATGGAAGTCGAAGAGGAGAATGAAACAGCTCTTATGGTCATTGAATTGTTTATCAAATGGACAACTATGGCTGATGATGATGCATAAATCTTGGTATGGTTCTTAATTATATAAATTTTGAAAATCAAGATTTTTTCAGTATCACTGGACAAACAAGATACTTTATCAAAAGTTACGCTTATAACTTAAAACCACTAAAAGTCTTTTAATGAAAATAAATAAGCAATTTTGTTAAGTGCAAAATATTTTGAAACACAAGTTAACAGCAACAAATGGTTTTGAGATGGTTTCACTTGGTAAAACTGCTTTGCACTAACACAACAAAAGGTTATCAGTTCACCATGTCTAATAAAAGGACTGGCTAATCCATGAGTAAACGGCTCTGGTAAAGATATCTCAAATCCGTTGGATGGTTGACAACTTGCCAATAAGTTGTATGGTAATTAACTCACTATATCTGTAATAGTGAAGAGTTGGCTAGCCCACAAGAAAATTGGCTTGCGGTAAAGGCTGTGGAAAAACCTTTTGTATGGTAATTAGTTCACCATGATAGTAAGAACTAACTAGTCCAAAAGGGTACGGCTTTTGGTAAAGACTAATCAAATCTGTTGATAGCTGATGATTTGCTAAAAATCATTTGGTTATTAGTGTACCATGGTTTTACAAATCTAAACATTGGCTACTCTAGAGTTAATGGCTTTGTTAAAGAGACATCAAAAACCATTAAATTTTCAATGATTCACCTCTCACAGGAGTTAACACACCTGGAAGTGATGAGAATAGTATGAAACTTTATGATCTGATGTACATTTTTCCATATGTTACTGAGAAGCTGAAAAGATGAATGTTTCTGATAATGATTGCTAAAAAGGATTGCTTATAAAGACTACTTTGATGATAATGATACAAGTACAGAGAGTACAAGACAAATCTGAAGATAAAGACACAACCTTTCCTTGAAGACAAAGATGTTAAAGATAAAGATTCAAAGGAACTTGAAATCAAGCAAGTAGAATTCAAGCTAGGGGAGGATTGTTGGGATATGAAAGTCAAAGTACTGAAAAAAGCCAAAGTGCTGAAGAAAGTCAAAGTACTGCTTAATAAAAGTCAAAGTACTGCTCGTGTCAAAGTACTGCAAAGGCTAAAGGACTGCTATGCAAAATCGTTTAAGGATTACTAAGTAATTCTAGAATATTCTTATATTAGAATTAGTATTACTTGTCGTACAAGGATTTTAATTGTAAACCGACTAGAGTACTCCTTATGCCTATAAAAGGACCCCTAGATTGGCATTAGAGACACACACAATATTAGAGAATATTAGAGATACGACTTACATGCAAGTACGATATTAGAGTTATTAGGGTTGTTAGTGAATCTGTATAACAAGCAGGTTCAAAGTTTTAATATAATCATTAAAGTTTAAAGTTATTCTTCTTAGCTTTATTGAACTAGTTTCCGCATACTTAATAGAGTTATATCAATGTTTCATTGTTAGTAATTTAGGATTTATCCAAGGTTGCTAAACCCCTACAAGCTACATAGTTAGTTTGGTCAGAGTATATCGATCCAACAAGAATGTATTAGTATTTGTGCGATTTACTAAATCGTCTCATAAAATCGATTCCCCAAATATCGAATATTTCGCAGACTTGAATGCTTTTTGTGGCATTTCATCTCTACGAGAGAGACTAACGGATTTTTGGCAAGCATCACAGTTTTGAACGAGAGTATGAGCTTCTTTGAATATTGTTGGCCAATAGAATCCAGCATCAAAAACTTTTTTAGCTGTGGTTCAAGGACCATAGTGTCCCCCAGTTGGGCCATGATGGCATTCATCAAGAATTTTTCGGGTTTCAGAACCAGAAACACATCTTCTGATCATCCCATCGGGACACATTTTGAAAAGATAGGGCTCTTCCCAATAATAGTGTTTTAGTTCCGAAAAAAATTTACTACGTTGCGCATGAGTTAACCCTTTTTTAAGGATTTTCCCAACGAGATAATTTGCAAAATCTATAAACCATGGTGATTCTTTATCATCATTCATGTCAACCGTCATGAGAGTTTCATCCGGAAGTAATCACGATTTCTTCTTCCTCAATTCCTCCAAATTTGGGTTTTCAAGATGTGACAAATGATCACCGTTAGATTTTCGGTCCTTTCTTATCTTTGATTTCAATATCAAACTCTTGGAGTAGTAAAATCCATCGAATAAGATGTTGCTTTGCATCTTGTTTGGTAAACAGATACTTAAGTGCCGAATGATCTGTAAACACAATTGTCTTTGAAAGCACGAGATAATATCTGAATTTGTCGAAATCAAAAACAATGGCTAATAATTCCTTCTCTGTAACCGTGTAATTCTGTTGAGCATTAGTTAGGGTTTTGCTTGCAAAATAAATAGAGCGAAAGTGTTTTCCCTCTGGTTGACCTAAAACAGCTCCAACAGCAAAATCACTGGCATCACACATAAGTTCAAACGGTAGTGACCAATCCGGTGAAACCATAATTGGTGCACTAGTCAGTTGCGTTTTGAGGGTTTCGAATGCTTTAATGCAATCTGCACAAAAGTAAAAAACATAATCTTTTTCAAGAAGTCTTGTCATAGAATGAGATATTTTATAAAAATCTTGATAAATCGACGGTAAAAACCAGCATGTCCTAAAAAACTTCTAACGGGTTTAACGTTAGTTGGAGGTGGTAACTTGGTGATAACATCGATTTTTTGCTTTGTCTACCTCCATTCATGCACTGGAAATTTTGTCACCCAGCACAATTCCTTCAGTCACCATGAAGTGACATTTTTCTCAATTAAGAACAAGATGTGCATATTCACATCTTTCGAGCATTTTATCAAGATTAGTTAGACAAGCATCAAATGAGTCTCCGAAAACTGAAAATTAATCCATGAAAACTTCTATTGAGGTTTCAAGCATGTCTTGAAGTATTACAATCATACACCTTTGAAAAGTTGCGGGTGCATTGCAAAGACCAAAAGGCATACGCCTATAAGCGTAGGTGCCAAAGGGGTAAGTGAAAGTGGTCTTTTCTTGTTCGGAAGGATCAATTGGAATTTGGAAATATCTTGAAAATCCATCGAGGAAACAAAAGAACTTGTTCCCCTCAAGTCTTTCAAGCATTTGATCCATAAAGGGCAAAGGAAAATGATCTTTTCTGGTGGCTTTGTTTAATTTACGATAGTCAATACAAACACACCATCCAGTGACAGTTCTAGTTGGAACTAATTCATTTCGTTCGTTAGTTACAACGGTCATTCCTCCTTTCTTTGGCACACAGTGAACGGGACTTACCCAAGGGCTGTCCTCGATGTTGTCTTTCCACAACGGGTTTAGCACCTTCTTCAAAGTTAATTTTGTATCTGCAAAAATTGGGGCTAATCCCTGGAATATCATAAGTCTTCCAAGCGAAGGCTCTTTTATGATTTTTTAGGGTAGAAACGAGGCGTTCTTTCTCCTCATTTTTGAGTAATGAAGATATGACTACAGGAAGAAGTGAATTTTCTTCCAGATAGGCATATTCAAGATGATCGGGGAGTGGTTTAAGCTCAAGATCTGCTGGTGGTTCTTGAAGAGAAGATTTTATCCTCATTTGCTCATTGAAAGTTATTTCCTCAAAATTATCTTCCATTATTTCTCCTTCTTCAATGTCCTCGACATCTTCTTCCTCAAATTTGACTTCCATAAAATCAGTGAATTCTTTGTCAAGATTCGTTTCACTAATGTTTTCTGAAGTAGTCATGAACGGATCAGAATCATCAAGTAATGCATCTAGTTCTTCATCAGTGACTTTATCAATAATATCAACATTGAAACAAGTGTCATCACTGGAATGTGGATATTGCATTGCCTTGTCGATCAAAAAGGTAATTCGATCTTTTCCAACTCCAAGATTGCGTTCTTTACCTTTTACTTTGATGATTTCATCAGCGGTATTGAGAAAAGGTCTTGCTAAAATGAGAGGAACTCTAGTATCTTCCTCCAACTCTAAGATAACGAAATCTACAGGGAAAATGAATTTACCAACTTGAACAAGCATGTTCTCAGCAACTCTTACATGATATTGGTAAGAATGATTTGCTTATCGAATACTCATCCTTGTAGGCTTCAAAGTATTGACGGATAGTTTGGAATACAAAGAATAGGGCATCAAATTGATACTTGCACCGAGATCGGCTAAAGCATCACACTGAATATTGTTCCCTAAAGTGCATGGAATCAGAAACTTCCAGGATCTTCGAGTTTTGGTGGTTTTTTTTAACAATGGAAGAGCATTCTTCATTGAGGAACTTGCTTTTGTTGTTCAGAAGTTCTTTTAAAAATTTCCCATAATCGGGCATTCCAGCTAGAACACAACGAGAGGAACGTTGAGTCTAACCTATTTGATTATTTCAATGAACTTCTTATATCGCTCATCCATTTTCTCTTTCCTAAGGCGTTAAGTATATGGAATTTTTTGTGTATACGCCTTGATTGGTGGAAACGAGTTTTTCTTGGGTAGGTTGGATTGGTTTATTTTCTTTGTTGCTTCCTCGACTTCATCTTCACTATCTTCATGGATGATAGTAGCATTATCATTTGGGTTTGGTGGTGGATCATATGAGAGACCACTTTGTGAATACAATATTGATATACTCATTTCTTGTTTGTGGTGGACGATAAGTTTTATCGTTTGATCCAGATGGTGTTGGTTTCGGGTTTGATTGGGTATTACTTGGTAATGAACCGGACAGTCGGGACGAGAATTGGTCAGAAAGTTTACCAAATTTGTTTTCAAGGTCCTGGATAGAAGCTTGATGATTTTTCTGGCCTTGCTCCACTTTGGTTTTGAGGTTGAAAAATTGATTTTTAATAAAATCATTTGTTGATCTTTGAGGAATCACGAATTCTCTCTTGGTTTTTTCAAAATCGAATTCTTCTAACTTCTTGTCAAAGTTTTGTGAAGGTTGATTGTTTTCTCGGGGTTGAGAATCACGGGTGTTATCCCTTTGTTGGCGGTCTTGCCAATTTCCAAAATTTCTTCCGTAATAGTTACCACGATATCCCCTTCCATAGTATCCTCCTTTAACATAATTAGCTTCTCCCTCCTTTGGTCCACCTATAGGTTTGTCATCACATTCCGACGATGGATGATTTCCTCTACAATTGTTACAACCGTCTTGCATTTCTTTCATTTCTCCTCTAATATCTTTGTATTGCGAGTCGATTTTAGAAGTCAAGGCTTCCATTTTCTCCATGAGTTTTGAGGTGTCGGAACTTTCGGCGAAAGCAACAGTTTTTCTTAGGGGTTTGGTTTTGGAATCTTTAGACCAATCGAGATTAAGAAGAAGTCGGTCTTCGAATAGTTGATATGCCTCGTTAGGGGTCTTATAGAGAAAAATTCCTCCAGCATCAAGAATACCTTGAGAAATCTCGTCTAGTCCATGGTAAAAGATTTGGATAATGGTTCCACGGATAGACCATGTCGTGATATGAAATACATGCTTAAAACTGCCAACACAAAGGTTGAGTGAAATTCATAGAGTTTTGGAAATCAATTGAACACATAATGTTTGTAGTGTGAGTTATAAATTCACACCAATGGTTTGAAAACCAAAGAGATATTATTGCACAACGTTAATAAATTGTCATATAATAGTAACCGATGCCCTAATAGGTAATTTGCCATTAAACCTATAGATGTTCAATAGAGCGCGTTTGTTTGCCTACCCGGTCAACACAAACGGATTTGTCATTCCGAGATAGATCTATCCACATTATTCGCGTTCACCGCAAGTGATTAATGGCTCATGATAATAGGGACTTAAGATTGGCAATAGTGGTACTTAGTGCAAGTAATACATTCGAGATAAGCATACAGCTTGAAAGCAATGTGTTCGATTTAAAATAAAGCATGTATCTCCCCAAGGTTTGTAAAACAATTTAGTAATAGAAAGTGGGGCTATGAACTCACCTCGTAGTAAATGATATCAAATGTATAATGAGAATGATGGATATGTCGTGAGAACTTCTACGAGCAACCTAAAATAGAATGTTGCGACTTAGGTTTGGAATAATGTTTAGGAAAACATAAACCATCCTATATACGCTTTATGTTGATCATGATGTAGTACATGGTATTTGTGTATGTCATTTATAGAAATGGTCTAGTTGTGAAAACATGTTTAGTTTATAGATATCGACTACCGCTCGGGCCATCATAATTCAGAGGTCATGCAAGAACGTCGAGGAGCTAGGACACTTTAAATCGTGAACCAAAGAACTCGTCGACACGCTTTTACTCAAATGAAACCCTCACATGAAGCTCCCTACTTTGTAGCACTTAGTAAATACAACATATGTTTTGAGTGAAGATTATTATAACATAAAGTTTATCATGTTTTTAATAAGTATCTAGTTTTTACAAGTTCTCGCTGCTTTCATAAATATGATCACCTTAGTTAATCTGGTCTTGGGTAAACAAGCCTTAAGGCTTTAGCCATGGCCTTGCCGTGACTTTGGTCTTGACTACCATGGTCTTGAGACTTAGCTTTGACATTAGCCGTAGCCGTGGTCTTGGCTTATGGCCATTAGGCCTCTTGGTTTGTTTTAGTTGTGATAAAAGTATAGTTATGAGACTAAATATAGGCGCTTCGCTTATGAAAATTAATGGCCTGCTTATGCTTTCAAGGTCCGAGATTCTTTGCTATTGAAGGAAAACGGTGTTCCGGACAACTTTCGTGTTTTACCTTTTGATGACTCGGACCGTACTACTTTTAAAATGGCGTAACCAAAATGCTACAAAATGGCGCTTTGGCGCTTATGTTTCGCTAACTTTTGCCTATAACTTTTGACTCGTTTGTCCGCTTCGGTGATTCAAATTGCTATGTTTTTGTTTTAATATTATCTACAAGAAAATGAAAAGTAACCTAAAATGCGGGTGGTTACGCCTCACCCCTTAATGGAATTCCGTCCCGAATTCAATGTGTTACTCGATGTTGAAGTGTCTAGAACATGAGGGTGTATACTAATCCTAGCCTTTATGCTTTCAAGTTTTTGGTCATAGGATATATTATGTACCATGTGGCTTAAGTTTGATCACTTAAAGGGTTTTGTTAAAATCTTATAGAGTCCAATATACCTCAAGTTTGGCTTTTCCCGATTCTCAAAACGAATCATCTCTTATTGTATCGAGGCTATCAATAAAACCTTAATTTCTAACATGGAGTTTTTGGTGATAGTGTGTGGCATGGAGCCTAATTTGTATTTGTATGGTTTTCTTAGTTGTTTCGTGGGTGATTTTCTAAACACCTTAGTCCAACAAATGGTTAACTAACACTTTCGTCTATATAGTGCCTCAAAATGGAATTGTTTTGTTGGTGTTGGGGTATCTATTGTTAATCAAATGTGTAAGATATTGTTGGTGTGAAATGGTTTGTAATGATGTGAAAACCTGTCGTTATAGGGAAAGTCTTGCTAGTGCCAAGTGGTTATCCAAACCATTTCCAAAGTTGATCATGTCTTAGGTGGTTTCGGATAAAGGTCATATCTTATAGTGTTTAGAAGAAACGGTATTGTGAAGTTTTACATACCGACTTATAATGGAGTTCGATAATGATGTGATATGTTGACGATTAGAAGAGTGTAGCGATGTTTACCATTATTCTTAGGTAGAGATGTCAAGTTTGTTTTAAAATCAAAAGTGAATTTTAAAGGAATATGGCGGAATGATAGCCTTGAAACCTAATCGCTAGTACCTCTAAGAAATGACGAGAAGATTTGATGACTATCCCAAGATAGTAATTGGATTATCTCATGTATGAAAATTTCAAGAATGAAATTAGGTAGTATAGATGTTAAGATTTTGTTGAGTGGTAAGACACTATAGCGCCTCTAGATCTTTTTCGGTGGTTTATCGAGTTTAAGTAGGAAATTAACTCAATATAACCCTTGTATAACTATTCTCGTGTTTGAAAATTTAAGTTGAACATAGTTAATCGACTATGATCCATTATCCTGTGGTTAAATATAGGTGATTAGGCTATATTTAATGAGGTTCGATAAATTTTTCAAATACCTAAATTAGGTATACTTGTGATATGTTCATAGCTTTTGAGAAATTGTCCACTAAGCAAAGGCGATATCAAACCATCCAGCTTGCAAGTCCGGCCATAAAAGACTTGTAACCTATGTTTTCACATTCCATTGCATAGAAGATAACATGGGTAGATACGTGTGGAAAGGAAATCTTAAGTAATTCTAAAATAGTCTACACTTGGCTAACATCACGGACCTTTAACAATGAAGGTTTCAGAAGAGAATTTTGATGAATGTAGGAAACGTTGCTGAACTTCAGCTTTTGTAGATGATGAGTCACTTTGTCCTTTATAAATCCTATTTCTTGTATTTCCATTAGGAAATTGATAGATCGTGATGGTTTCATGTAAAACAATATCATATATTGTTTATAAGATAATTTTAGAGACTATTGTATAACTTACAATATCCGAGGAGTAGTTGAGACCATTGTGCAACTCACAATGCTTAGGAAATATAGAGACCATTGTGCAACTCACAATGTCTAAGAAATGATGGAGAGATCATTGTGTAACCCACAATGTCTTGAGGAATGATAGAGATCATTGTGTAACCCACAATGTCTTGAGAATGATGAAGAGACCATTGTGTAACTCACAATGTCTTGAGAAATAAATGAGACCACCGAGGATTTACAATGTTTGAGAATGTATTGAGACCACCGTATCTCACAAAGGTCTTGAAAATAAATGAGACCATTGTATCTCACAATGTCGGGAAGTAGGAAAGACCATTGTAGCCGCCATAATGTCTTGGAGGAAGTTTCAGAATCCTAAAATGCACGAGTAGATGCATGATTGGGAGATTGGAAAAAAATATGATTGTGCCGTAATGCCTTATAATAGGCATACGCAGATATGTTTAGTACTTTTTATGATTGAAATTATGTCAAGTGTATATATCAATATACTAGTATGTTTGTATAGCTTAAAATGCCTAAAAGTCACATAATCGTCTGAGGATGGAAGGCACGGAGAACGGAAGGCTATAAAATGTTTTTGTTTGTAAAAGTAGTTATAGTTTAAGTCTCAATTAGACCCGCTTTCTATAATCGTAGCTCGATACCAATCTCTAACACCCCAATTTCGTGATACGCAGCTGAATTCAAACGGGTGTTACTTCATGGCACAACAAATATAATAATAGAAAACGACTCTAATGGAGTCGTTTTAAAAAGGATTTATCATTCGATTTATATAAATATCGAGTTTACAAAATGAGGTCCCGATGGTTCCAAGTTTACAAAATACATTAAATTGGTTTTCAATGATAATAAAATTTATAGCCTTCTTCAAGATCCTTGTTCTTCCGTGCGCTTTCGACATTATGGACCCGAAATACATGCTTAAAACTCACAACACAAAGGTTGAGTGAAATTCATAGAGTTTTGGAAATCAATTGAACACATAATGTTTGTAGTGTGAGTTATAAATTCACACCAATGGTTTGAAAACCAAAAGAGATATTATTGCACTAAGCTCATGATACCGAAAACGTTACATACCGTCATATAATAGTAACCGATGCCCTAATAGGTAATTTGCCATTAAACCTATAGATGTTCAAATAGAGTGCGTTTGTTTGCTCACCGGTCAAGACAAACGGGATTTGTCATTCTCGATAGATCTATCCACATTATTCGCGTTCACCGCAAGTGATTAATGGCTCATGATAATAGGGACTTAAGATTGGCAATAGTGGTACTTAGTGCAAGTAATACATTCAGATAAGCATACAGTTTGAAAGCAATGTGTTCGATTTAAAATAAAGCATGTATCTCCCCCAAGGGTTTGTAAAACAATTTAGTAATAGAAAGTGGGGCTATGAACTCACCTCAGAGTAAATGATATCAAATGTATAATGAGAATGATGGATATGCCGTGAGAACTTCTACGAGCAACCTAAAATAGAATGTTGCGACTTAGGTTTGTAATAATGTTTAGGAAAACATAAACCATCCTATATACGTTTCTATGTTGATCATGATGTAGTACATGGTATTTGTGTATGTCATTTATAGAAATGGTCTAGTTGTGAAAATATGTTTAGTTTATAGATATCGACTACCGCTCGGGCCATCATAATTCGAGGTCATGCAAGAACGTCGAGAAGCTAGGACACTTTAAATCGTGAACCAAAGAACTCGTCGACACGCTTTACTCAAATGAAACCCTCACATGAAGCTCCCTACTTTGTAGCACTTAGTAGATACAACATATGTTTTGAGTGAAGATTGTTATAACATAAAGTTTATCATGTTTTTAATAAGTATCTAGTTTTTACAAGTTCTCATCGCTTTCATAAATATGATCACCTTAGTTAATCTGCCTGGGTAAACAAGCCTTAAGGCTTTAGCCATGGCCTTGCCGTGACCTTGGTCTTGACCGCCATGGTCTTGAGACTTAGCTTTGACATTAGCCGTAGCGTGGTATTGGCTTATGGCCATTAGGCCTCTTGGTTTGTTTTTAGTTGTGACAAAAGTATAGTTATGAGACTAAATATAGGGCGCTTCGCTTATGAAAATTAATGGCCTGTTTATGCTTTCAAGGTCCGAGCTTTAGTATTGAAGGAAAACGGTGTTCGGACAACTTTCGTGTTTTACCTTTTGATGACTCGGACCAAGTACTACTTTTAAATGGCGTAACCAAAACAGCTTACAAAATGGCGCTTTGGCGTTTATGTTTCGCTAACTTCTTTTGCCTATAACTTTTGACTCGTTTGTCTGCTTCGGTGATTCAAATTGCTATGTTTTTGTTTTAATATTATCTACAAGAATATGAAAAGTATCGATCTATATGTGGTCGATTTTGTGGAAACTTTGTACAAAAGTTTATCATTTATACACTTACTAACCCAAGTTTAACATATAATTCTTATAACTTGTTTTAAAGATTTTTGTACATCATGATCCAACATAGTAACTATATGTATAGCATGAAGTAGTTAAGATTATGAATAATAAAGATGAGATGATGGTGGTGATATGTTGCTTACAACTTTGGCTTTCAATAAGAAAGGAGTAACTAGTAGGATCGGACTTGATTGATCGCTTAAGACTTTGGATTGAGCTAGCTTTCCACACCTTGGCACCCTTGCAAACTTGAAGAGTTGGTGATGAAGTACTAAGTGACTTGAGTGGATTTAAACTCAAGAAGATCACTTAAACTTGCTAGAGATTTGATGAAGTAGCTTGATCTTTGGAACTTCCTTGCATAAACTTGGAGTTTATAGATCAAATGATGGAAGATGTGAAGGATTTATGATATGAACGACCAAGAACAGATTGTGGAGGTCTTTCGGATGTATTTTACTTCCTATTTATAGGAGGGCAAGTTTGCTTAACCATATATTGGGTTAAATATTAACCATGGTTAAGTTAGGACACTTGTAAAGATCTAAATGTACCATGGTTAGGATGATGCCACCAAAATGATGACCCCCCCCCCCCCCCCTTAGGTCGGCCTAAACAAGATAAGATGACTTAGGTGGTTAGTTTTGGTATTATCTTGGTTACGGAGTGAGTTTTGGTTCCGTTAATCGCTAATCGTAGTCGTTAAGTCATAAAACGAAACCGGTATCGTAAAATACGAAACTTGTAGGAATGATGAAACTCATCATTATAATCCATCTAAAAATATAAAATGGGTGATAAGTCTCATTGTGTGCAAAACGCGTGGTTAAAGCCGGAATACGGGTCAAAAACGCGTAATTGCAGCTTATCGAAAAGAACGAAATTTTAGGGAAACGACCGTGAATTTATTTAGAGTGGACTAAAATTAGTCTAAAAGTGATATGAGATGTTAAAATGTGGTTTTCATCATACGCTGGATAACTTTACGCTTATTTGTGAAGTTTAAAAGTTACGCGACGAAGCGTAAATGTAGAACGCATAAGGTTAATTCCTTTATGGTCAAACCTAAAATGCGGGTGGTTACACATGACAAGTAAATCTTTCATGCGAAGCCATGCTCGACAAGTGATTCATTTGGATTTTGTGAAAAGTACTAATTTTCCCATTAATCGATCAAACATGGGAGGTGGAAAGAATCGCCACAAAAGCTTGCCTCATCTCCTCCCAATTATTGATAATTCCTATGGTTAGTTAGTTGTACCACACTTTGCATCTCCGACGAGTGATGATGGAAAAAGTTTGAGTTTGATGGCGTCGGCATTTGTGTCGCCATATAGGAACATGCCACAAATTTCGATGAATTCGGCAATGTGCTTATGCGGATCGGCCCGCGCACGGCCATCGAATTGGCGGTGTTTGATCATTGAAAGATGGTGACCTTTCATGGTGATGTTGTCACCTAAGTTAATGGCAACAATATCACCGATAGGAGTAGGTGCTACGTTTCGGTTGAGAGACCACATTGGTTGATCGTCGGCCATGGGAAAGGGTAAATCGGTGAATGGGTTATAAACAACTTTGGCTTCGAGTAAGTTATCGAACGGTGGGTTTGTTAGTCTAGGTACACAGTTTTCTAATGGAACAAAAGGTACTCTTCTTATTCTAATTAAACGTTCGGGATTTGAAAGAGGTGAAAGCGGTTCTTCTCCAGTTGAACGAGTGTTCACACAATTACCAAGAGAATCTAGGCAACGTTTAAACACACGAGCGACGAAAGAAAACAGATTTCAGATAGAAGGTACTAACCGGATCGGTTGCGATTCACGACCGATCAGTTGGATGAAATAATAAGATGGGTTTGATCAAAACCGATCGACTGCTCGGCTCAGTAACTTTTTTTTTTTAGTTTTTAACAAAGGATTGAAAAAAATGGATTTTTAAAACTTAAAGAAACACGATCAAAATCCCCGGCAGCGGCGCCAAAAACTTGATGTGTTACTTGCGTACAAGTTTTAAATTTATAAGAGGTGAATTACCAAATCTATTAATAACACATACCAGCAAGTGAACTCGCCCGTTATAGAAATATTATGAAGTTAAGTCGGGATCGTTTGCAGGGATTTGTGAGTGAATCGAGAAATAAGTGATAAAAATCTATTATAAGAAATCCAAAGGTATTAAAAATAAAGATGATGAAATTCAAAAAATTAAAAGCTACACTTGCTTAAACTAGTTTACTACTTATGATGAGCATGATTGTGATAACTCTTTTAACATGTTGGTTGTGATAATTAGATGGTGTTCTAATCTATTGTTCTTACAAGTTAAACCTTGGTCAAGATTTTAGTTCATAAAAACAAGATTTAAGTTTAACCAATCAATTCAATATCAATTCAAGTTTTATAATTTTCTTCCGTGTTAATTTCACAAACTTAAACACAAAAACAACTCTTTGTTTAATCAAATTCTCTTAAGAAATGGTCAATACAAAAGGTAATCAATCATAGACAAAAAGGTTACAATTGATTATCTACTACTAATCTTTCGACCACAAAGTAGTTTCTAATCAATCTGATTTGACAAACAAAAGCATTTTCATTGCAACCACATTCAAGTTACTTTGTATAATCAAGAATAATGGGTAAAAACAATCATTCATAGACAAATGATTATAACTAGTTGAATAACAATAAACCTTTCGACCTTTAGAATTATAAACAACTAGTTAAACTTAATTAACAAATGTCACTATGAAACTTAAACACAATTGGATCTTAGAATCAACTTGAAATTGAATTAAACATGTTATCAGAATCATAAGCAAATCATAGTATAGCAAACATCATTTAAGCAAGTGCACAAAGGAACTAGCCACTCGTAGCAAACATGAACACAAACTCAGAATATTGAACATTAGAAATCATAATTGAAAGTCTTACAATGATTGAAAAGAGATTACAAATGATAAGGCAATGATACCACATGTATTGGTGTCTCCTACTTGATGTTTTGGCCTTCAAATGTGACTCCTAGCACTTCCACACTTTCCTGGACTTCTAAAGACGAAAATTGAGTGCTTGAGAGAGTAATTGAGAGTGGTTTAGGGATTAGATAGATTAATGATTGATGGTGTGTGAAAACAACCAAAAATAGGTTCTATTTATACTACTCTCAAGCCCTAGGGTGTTAAATGCTCCTCCTTGGTCACCAAGCAAATAGAATGGACTAGAATGCTCAAAATAAGTGACTAGAATCGTTGGTGAAATGCAGAATATTACTCTTGGAACTTTTAACAAGCTGCCCAGCCGATCGGTTTTAAGTCTAGCCGATCGGCTGGTACCTTTTTACATTGCCAAGCCGATCCGGTTGCGGGTTGCGACCGATCGGCTGATGCTTTGCCAGCAGCTTGATTTCTTGACTTTTCTTTGTCGTTTTCATTTCGTAATGGAGCGCTTTTGTTCTTCAACCAAATTTTGTATTTTCTATGTCTTGGAACTTTAGATAAGTGCGTTCTTGGATCTTCCTTTGATTGGAATGTCTTTACGTGTGGCACTTGATACGGAAATCTTCAAACAATCGTGTAATCTTCATTTATTCGTCAGTTCTTTCACTTTTTCCTGCACTTGGCAACATAGACTATGCAAACACACTTTTGGCACAATTTAGTAATAATATTGCATAAATATGACCTAATACTATACACAAAAGTAAGGATAACGCTACTAAAAACATGCACAATTTGAGCGTTATCACAACGCATCATAAAGCTGGCCATGTGAGAAAACCAGTGTTGCAAAAATCAGCCGAAACGGCCGATTAATCGGTAATCGGCCATACACCTTGTAGAATTTTGAAAATCGGTCAAAAAATCGGCCAGGTAAAAAAATCGGCCGAATCGGTTAAAAATCGGCCGAATCGGTCAAAAATCGGTCGAATCGGTCAACTTTTAAAAAAAAATAATTTCACTTATGAGGCACAATGGGGATCGTTTATTTCACTTATAACGCACAATGAGCCTCATTATCAGAATTGGAGCCTTTTATTGAAGTTTGGAAACATAGTAGGCTTAGAATCAGTTAAGATCTTTAGTTTGGTATCCAGAAATACCCAAAACTTGCAGGAAATGCCAATCCGATTAATCACCGATTAATCTCGCCTTGACCGACATCGTTGCGGGGTGGTCGATCACCGACTACCGATTCACGATTTTGCAACATTGGAGAAAACAGTCGTGCAAATAGACACCCACATTTTGAATTGTTTACCGAGCTTTATTGATAGTCATCGCAAAGATAAGGCGCACAAAAATTATATTTTCTCTAGCTTGAAAAGGAACGTGTCTTCTTCCGTGAAGCAAGAGTAATTCTTGGCAAGAACTATATAACTTGTCATGTGAATCAAACCATTTTCTGTATGCATCAACATCCGGTTAACTCTCATACACATATAATAAAAAAAAAAAAAAAAAAAAAAAAAAAAAACATATTTGATAAATAGCAAGTATATAAAACGTGGTATATCCATCTTCTTCAGTACTTATACTCATCAAATCGGCATATACCTAAAATCCATAGCTACACACTTCAATCAATTAATCAATCATAAAGTAAAACTAATCGAATTATATATTATAGTATTGTAACAATTGACAGAGAATATCAAGAATATATCAACCCAAAATTTGCAATAGAAAACAAACATAAAAAATAAAATGTGATTTTGTGAAATGATAAATGAGATCATGTAAATAAATGAATTGGTGATTTCTCATTCATTACTTAACCCTTATCATACGCTTAAGATAGTGAAAATAATTTATAAGAAATTTTTATAGAGAATAAATGGCCATAATAAAGTGAATTAGTTCTCATACGTACTACGTACGTATGCATATTCTTTACAATTTCAAGAACTGTAATACCTAATAAGAAAGGAAAAAAGTACAGTGCATTCTAAAGTGATGAAAGCAAGAACCCTTTTCAACAAAGAAAACATAACAATTACGTAGTACTATGTTATTAGGAGTATCAAATGTTATCGTGAAAAGACATACATATATTGTTGACAAACTACACTATGAGCATGCACATTAATAACTCAAGTTATGAAATAACACCAGCCACGTCAGCTTTAACATTTCACATTAACATCCTCAAAAAACACCCACATCAATAACATCCCAAGTTAAACTTTAACATTTCATATTTTCAATTTCAACCCCTAAACTAAAACAAACACTTCATTTATTAAACTAAACATAACATTAAATTTGAGAACATATTACAATACGAAATTATAAAAATACATCGAAAAAAAATTACAACGAAATAAAAAAACACACCGAAAAAAAATTAAAAAAAAATAGCAAATACTTATTCATCGTCGCTCTCTTGTTGTTGTCCATGTCGCTCAAGATTCTTTCGCCAAACATGCTCCATAAGGTCCCGCTTGAGTTGGGTATGCGCTTGTCGGTCGCAGATTTCTTTTGCCTTACGATCGTGAGTATCACATCTTTCAACCCATCTTCGTTGCCTCAAATTTGCTGACGGATCCACCCACAATTCGTTATAGTCACGTAATGCAAATTTTTGATCTTATATAATCATGTTATGAAAAATAATGCAAGAATACATGATTCTACGTATCGTGGCAATTTCCCATTGACGTGTCGGTTGTTGTAGTATACCCCAACGGCCTTGAAGCACACCAAAAGCACTTTCAATATCCTTTCGGGCACTTTCTTATCTCCTTTTAAAGTACGTATGTTTTTCGTCAGTTGTTTCCGTGAAGGATTTGACGAAAGTTGCCCAACGTGGATAAATTCCATCACCAAGTAATACCCTGCTCATACCTAGTTCCATTGACCATATAAGGTGCTCTTGGGCAATGTCATTAAGAATGTCGTCGAACAACGAGACCGGTCTAAAACATTAATATCGTTATTCGCCCCGCCATCCCAAAAATGCATGCCGATCCATAAATCTTGAGAAGCAACAATTTTCAAGCATAATTGTTGGGTATTTTTATCACCCTTAGCAAAATGCCCTTGCCAAGCCATCGGATAATTTTTTCATTCCCAAGACATACAAATAATGCTACCAAGCATTCCCGAACACCATGTTTTTCTTCATGTTGTTGATAAAGTTTTTGAATGTCGGCCCATGTTGGTTTTCTTAAATACTCCGACATAAACAAATCAATAATGCAATTGTTAAAATTATCAAGACATAATTTTGAAGTACTCGCACCCATTTGCAAGTATTCATCAAATGCATCGGTGAGGTGTCGACGCCAATTGGCGTATGGCGACGACACTTCATTAGAGCACTTAAACTCATTCGACCCGCATAATCGGTGTTTTCCTAAAGTAAGTAAAATGATCCGAATATTATCGAAGTATAAGACTCAATACCTTCAACTATTTGCGTGAATAGTTTCGCTCATACGAAATATTCTACGAAAATTCCGGTTTGAATACTTACATCTTTCAACGAATAATCGCTATGCAGACGCTCTTCCGCAATCTCACGCTCACGATATATATATGGCTACGAGCACGAGTAGGATGTTGAGATGCTTCTTCCGGTTCCAACCGAAGGTGATACTCAGACGCGGATGCCATAAATTGAAGTCTTCGTCATCAACGCCCCGACCAATGCAGAGGAATTTCACCAAATTGATTTGGATCCATTGTGAACGAACTTGATTCTTGAATTATGGAAGTGTGAGAGGAAGTATATAAATTGTGAATTTAAATTATGGAAGTGTGAAAAAAATGGTGTTTTAGTTGGGTATTTATAGTGGTAAAAAAATGTTTTTGATTTTTTTTTTTTTTTTTTTTTTGTAATAACTAGCCGTTAGGGGGTTTTATGTAATTTTTTTAAATCTAACGGCTACTAGCCGTTGAGGGGTGTTTTTGAAAAAATTTTGATTTTTTTTTTAATTGCCACTAACGGACGTTATAGGGATAACGTGCAGGGACTAATGGTGCATTAACGCGGATACTCCAACAGTTTAACGCCAAAAACGGCGTTATTTTCCCTTCTTATGGCGTTATGCCGTTATTAATGTAACTACTCTAATAAAAAGATTTAACACGTAACGAAATACATACCTTGAACCTGAACTATGTAACATGTGCCTAAACAACAACAAAACAACACAACACAACACACTTTCTAATATGATTCAAATAAAAACATTCAAAGAGATTAAGAATTACATACATTAAAAAAATTACATACCAACTGAGATTTAATAAGATTGAAATAGGTTGTCAAAACACATATACAGTGATGCGTAATATCCTTGGTTTTGTATATAGAATTACATACCATTAGTAGTTGACATTCCATAATGAAAACTCATTTGAAAATCCATTCGATGCACAGCAGTGAATATATCTATACTACATTATAAAGCATTTGAGACATTTCTAAAAAGGAATGATTAAAAAATTAAGATTCAACACTTGCTTATAATGGTAAAATTTAATAAGTACATCTATAATAGCATTTGTTGCAACACTTTAAAGCATTTTTTGTAGACATGTTTTTAAAAAAATAATAAAAAAATACAAAGTAATTTAATATAAGAAAAAAACGTCTATAACAATAAATACCTAATAAATGTTATTTTTAAAACACCCTTATTATGAAAAATACTTGTTATTATACACATTGTATAAACTAATAAAACACACGAATATTCATACAATTTATATGTAAAAAGTTGATGGTACATATGGTTTTAAAAATGGATCGGACTAACGGTTCAACCGGAGCCGAGTCACCACCGGTTCGGCTTAGCCCATAAAAGTCGTCCAAAACGATATTATTAAATCAATAGAGTTAACAAATGCATACTAAATTACAATGTTCAAAAATATTACTAAATCGCAAGAGTGCCTCGATTTTTTAACAAAACTTACCGTAAAAAATAAACACTTTGTTTTATAAAAATTGAACGATTTTTTCAAAGTAAAGGATGCAAAGGTGCAAAGGATCCAAAGGTGGAAAGGTGCAATGTTCAAAAAATATTACTAAATCGCAAGAGTGCCTCGATTTTTTTAACAAAACTTACCGTAAAAAATAAAAACTTGTTTTTATAAAAATCGAACGATTTTTTCAAAGTAAAGGATGCAAAGGTGCTAAGTGCTAAATGCTAAGGATTTTTTTAACAAAACTTACCGTAAAAAATAAAAACTTTTTTTTATAAAAATCGAACGATTTTTTCAAAGCAAAGCATGCTAAGTGCTAAGTGCTAATTATATATATTAGTATAATAATAATAATTATACTCTTTAAAGTAACTCATATGATTTCTTGAATATTTATTTTTTCTTTATCTTTATAAGTAATCTTTTACTTGTATCATTTATCAACGTCGGACAAATTTAACAAACATTGGTTTTGAGAACCAAATTTTCTTAGTATAATGTAGATTATAAATATTTGTATAATAATTATTATACTCTTTAAAATAACCCACATGATTTCTTGAATATTTATTTTTTCTTTATGTTTATAAGTAATCTTTACTTGTATCATTTATCTATGGGACAAATTTAACAAACATTGTTTTTAAGAACTAAATTTTCTTAGTATAATGTAAGTGATTTTTAAAATTATTTATGGTGTTATTATTAAACGATAACTTACATTCACGTACCATCACAACTACTTTTACCTCTTACATTTACAATATACGTGCTACCAACTTAGTATTGTTACAACATCACGTGGATAATCTACAGTTTTTATATGAAAATTTTTGTTATTGCATAAAATTATTCAAAACTAAAATTGTCGTCATCCGTATTGACTTTAATATTCCAGTTTTCATATTAACTTTTAATATTTTAACATTTTTTACCTTGATCAATTTTCTTTTATATATAGTTAAGATAAGATACATAGTTAAGATACGCTAAACATATAAACGGATAATACGAATATATTGCATTTCGTACGTAAGTACGTAACTTGAGCATCAACGAAATTTATGCATTTTTATATTATATATGTTTACCTTGAAACATTAATGATTGGATATTATATTATTGTCTAGAAGGTGATGATACAATTGTACGAGGACTTTTACGAACATAAATCAAGGTTGGTGGTAAAGAAAGTCAAGAATTAGAAACAAAATGTCGTCACGTGGATAATGCATGGGTATAAGTAAATTCTCATTATATATATAGGTAGAGAAATTTGATTGGATGAGAACTAGAGACAAAATAAATTATTCTGCTGATTGATTTGATAATGTAAAAAAAGTGAAAAGAAATTGACATGTTAACATTTGGGTACGTAGGTAAGGTTGGAAGAATGTAAATTCCATTAAAAAAAAGGGGTTCAAAGACAAATAAATAAATAAATGAATACACCTCACATATTCAAAATAGATATATGTGAGTTTATAACTTTTTTAATTTGTTAGGAAATTTTTTAAAGTGGTCCTTAGTTATATCGGAAGTTTAGAAACGAGACTTATTCAACTCCAAAAGTTTGAGTCGGCCAAAGACCTTTATATGAGGTGCAGATGAAGCACTTTAAATTTATTTCAAGTATTTTTTTTTTTTTTTTTTTTTTTTTTTTCTTTTAAGAAAGGCAAAATAAAGTAACATGTAGTAATTGTTGGCATGATAGTTTTACCCCAAAAAAAATAATAATTAATGAAAGGATATACCATAAGAATCCATGTACACATGTATTGTGGAATGTAGCATTTTCTAAAACTTGATGATGCCAATTTGCTTTAGTAACACTCTATTTATCGATGACATAATAACTCAAATATTGGGGGAAACATTCAAAGAAAATAGTACTACATTGCTATATATGATAATTAAGTGTACGTGTTTATACTTCTTTCATCTCATATTAAATGCTCGCTTTTACTTTTAATTTTTTTTTTAACTTTTTTTTTTTTTTTTTTTTTTTTTGTTATATAATATTTGATGAAAAATTATATGGACGAAAACACATTTAAAACTCAATCTATTCATATATTTTCAGACAAGATTATATAACATAAACAAAAATATTTAAGGTTAAAAAATAGTATTTTAATAATTCAAACTGGATATTTAATATAAGACGCATGGAGCGTTTATTTAATTTATGGCAATTAAACTTTCAAAATAAACCAAGGCATTAATAATAGTGTAATCTATATCAAAGACAAAAGTAAACCTGAAATTGTTTAAAATTGACATTGTATTTAATCATCGATAGATCTAGTAATATACTAATATGCATGTGTATGCATGACGCCTAATAATAATAACAAAAGATAATGTTCATCATCACTCCGTAAGACCTTTCTTAAAGTTTCTTTTTTAGTAGCACAAGTCCGGCCTTAAGCATTGTACGTTCGGGTGGACGTTGTTTCGGCCATGCAAGTAACCCATGTAAGTTTAAAATAAGAAGGAAATAAGAAAAGTGGTATCAATAATCCAATAGCAAATTACACTTTATCTTTAAAAGAAACTAGAGTGGGTAAGATTCTGACGGTGAATAAAGAATTCAACGGCCACTTTATTTTGGTGACACATAAAATAGTCACTATAAATCCAAAGTGTCACTATGTACAAAAAGTGTCACTCAAAAAACAAAAAACTGTCTAGTTGTACATCCTCCTACTACACATAAAGTATGCGTGGTCAATGACGGGATTGGTATAAATTGCCTAAATACAGTGACACAAAAAGCGTTTAGGTAAATGCTTTAGGGTTTTGTGGCACAATTTTAGTTTCTCATAAGAAAATATCAATATACAAATATAATCATTTACCTACACTTTTTCTAATTAGAGTCACTAAAATCATATAGCGTCAATTGTTTCACTAAAAAATCTTCACAAAATGTTATGTACTGTCGATAAGTGATAGACATATGCTGATCATTAGTAGATTGTATCGATGATTTGCAAATAAAAACATAGTAATTAATCCATATCATAACATACAAAACATCTTGTTGTCCCAACTATCTCTTGATCGATTATATATGTTGCAAAGTAATTGAATAAGTAAATTGTATTATTGTTCTAACATTGTAATCGTTGCATTTACATATGTATATATAGATTATGAACCGGTATACATGAACCGACATAACCCTTCATGATTTCCTACAGAAATAACTGCCAAGTAGTTGGTATCTTTCGTTTTAACATGTCTGGTCCTTGGCGTTTTTAAACTAAACATAATAAGCAAATGATGAAGATTATCGGGTCACATTCTCCTCCTTAATCTTGATCGTTGCTTCTTGTTAAATCTTGAACTCCGAGCATTTGTCTCATCGTCGTGAACTTTAGTCTTGGTAGAGCCTTTGTTAGTATATCCGCTCTTTGTAGTTCTCTCACGACGTGCTCCACATTGATATGTCCGTTCTCACGCATTCTCGAATGAAATGGTAGCGAATGTCGATGTGTTTACTTCTTCCATGAAAACTGGGTTCTTGACTAGTGCTATTCTTTGAAATGTTATCTACCCTCGCCATATCTTCTTCTCTTCATTTCGCTAATTCACTAAGTAATCTCTTCAACCATAAGGCTTGACATGTCACGCAGAGTCGCCATGAATTCGATTCACATGATGATAGTGCCATCGTTGGTTGTTTCGAGTACACCAAGTAATGGGTGACTCTCCAAAGTAAAATACTATGCCGAGTTCCTTTTCCTTGATCGGTGTTGATTCCATAACTACTATCGCCGTAACTCCGTAATCTTGCGTACCGCCTTCTTTCTTGTAAATTATGCCATGCTCCTGTGTTCCTTTGATATATCGGATTACTTGCTTTATCGCCTTTTGTGTGATGATCCTTGGGTCTTGCATAAATCACGAGTAGTCCCAATGAATAACTAAGATCCGGTCTTGTATGTAGTAAGTACCGAGACTTCCAATTAAACTGTAGTAAGTTGCGTCAACCGAGTTTCCATCTTCCGCTGACCAACTTAGTACCGGATCCATTGGTATCTTCGTATCATTACTATCCGTCATACTTTCTCTTTATGATCTTGTTAATATAGCTCTGTTTGCTTGATTGTAATCTCTCATCCCGTCTGTAACTCTATCCCAAGGTAATAAGCTAACAATCCTAAGTCGCTCATTTCAAATTTGTCTTCCATCCGGGATTTAAAAGCTTCCAATTCCTTTCTTGGAGTGCCCGTGATTATTAAGTCATCTACATAAACTCCAACAATAAGTGTAGAGTTCTTGTTTCGCTTTGTGTAGACTGCTTGTTCGAGATTGCATTTCTTAAAGTCTAAGGACTTTAGTGTTTGATCAAGCTTCATATTCCAAGCTCTCGGTGCTTGCCTTAAGCCATATAAAGCTTTAGTAAGCTTATAGACTTTTCCAGAGTTTCCGTGTTGTATAAATCCTTCAGTTGTGTAACGTAGACTTCTTCTTTAAATCTCCATGTAGGAATGTCGATTTTACATCTAGATGATGTACTTGCCATCCATGATATGCCGCTAATGCTAATATCAACCGAACTGTCTCTATCCGAGCAACCGTGCAAATACTTCATCAAGTCTATCCTTGTTCTTGTACATAACCTTTTGCTACTAAGCGTGCTTTGTATTTGATGATGTTCCCTTTTGCATCCCTCTTGGTCTTGTAAACCCATTTGAGTCCTATTGTCTTCTGATTTTCTGGCAATGTTGTAAGAGTCCATGTATTATTCTTGTTGATTGAATCCAACTCAATCTCCATGGCCTCAATCCATTTCTCGTCTCACGATGCTTCCTTGTAGTTACGGGTTCTTCTTCCGTAAATAACAAGCTTTATGGTTCAACTCTACGTGCATGTCTATATATGTCCGACATATTTCTATATTCACGTACTGGTGTATCCTCAAATTTATCACTTGAGTTCTCTACGTAACTAGTAGTAGCTTCGCTTCCTCTTCCGAGTGTGGGTCGTAATGGTATACTACGTGTGATTGGTGAAACAGATCGTGAATCGATCTTGTTCATGATACGTGTTGTCATCGTTTTAGTGTTGGTGGTGTAAGGTTTTCATTGTCAACTCCGTCTACTACAAAACTAGCCCAAAAGGTGTCTTGTGTGTTCGTATCTCCTTCATTTTCGCTCCAATCCCACGGTTTTGTTTCCATAAATTTTACGTCCCTACTAACATGTTTCTTCTCGCTATAGGTCATATAGCCTACATGCTTTGATCCTTCCTCTACTCCTAAGTAAACCAATGGTATGCTCCTATCGTCCAGCTTCTTTAAGTGAGGTATAGTTATCTTTGCATAAGCTGTGCATCCAAATACTTTTAGGTTCTCTAAGTTTGGTTTTCTATCGTAGAGTGCCTCATATGGAGTTTTATCTGTCAGGGCCCTCGTAGGTACCCTATTGAGTATGTAAAGGGCATGCTTAACTGCTTCCGCCCAAAAAGTTAATGGTAACTTCATCGCTTTCATCATACTCCTTGTAGTTGATAACACTGTCCTATTCCTTCTCTCCACTACTCCATTCTCGCGGGGAGTATGGTGTTGTCAATCGTCGTCCTATTCCGCTTTCCTTACGAGACCTTGTGAATTCCTTTGATGTGAATTCACCACCTCTATCCGTTCTTAGCATTCTAATTTTCAACTTCATTTCCGTTTCTATTTTCGCCTAAATTCCTTGAATGTACTAAATGCCTCATCTTTCGATGTAAGAAAGTATGCCCACATAAACGTGTACAATCGTCTACTAACAAGAAAATGAGTTTCTTGCCCGAGTGTGTTCGCTGGACTAATAGGACCGCAGAGATCTCCATAAACTAAGTCCAACGGGTTCTTCGATCTGAATTTGGCTTGGTTTGGAAATGGTGTTCTATTGTGTTTTCCTAATAAACATGCGTCACAAATATGTCCTACATGATTTATTCTAGGAATTCCTTCTACTAGACCTTTTCTAGTCATCTTGTTTATATCATCAAAGTTTAGATGACCTAATCTAGCATGCCATAACCATGCTTGGTTATCTATGTTTGCTAAGAGACATATAGGTGCCTCTATCTGTAACTGGATCTTGTAGAGTCGATTCTTAGATCGTTCTACCTTCATCAACAATTTCTTGTTTATATCATACAAAGTCAGCTTGTTTCCGTCCATAATGACCTTACAACCTATTTCAGTAAGTTGTCCTAGACTAAGTATGTTGCTCTTAAGGTTTGGTATGTAGTATACTTCGGATACTATTTTCTGTTTCTGGTTCTTACAACCTAACAGTATTGACCCTCTACCCATTATCTGTACATACGATCCATCTCCAAAACGTACTCGTCCTGTTATGCTTTCATCAATATCTCTAAAATGACTCTTTATACTAGTCATGTGGTTACTTGCACCATTATCTAAATACCATATGCTCGCATCTGCTGTAGCATATTTCTTTGGTTGAATTCGTTCTTCATTCAACAACACTTCCTTGTGTTCGGTTTCGTGCATAGTCATTAATAGTGATGGTTCATCGTCTTCTAAGATAAGGTTTGATTGTTCCTGGTTTGTTGATGTTGCTTTACATTTACTCATATAGTGTCCAAGTTTATTGCACTTAAAACATCTAATGTTACTCAAGTCTTTCCTACTTGAATTGTCTGGGTTTCCTTTATAATTTGAGTTTCCCTTTTGTGAGTTGTTTCTGTTGTTATTATTCCGCCAGTTTCCTCGTGAGTAATTTGATCTACCTCCACGTTTGTTAAAACGTTTTCCTTTATCTGAGTGTTCACCGTGTGTAAACGATGAGATTCTCCTGCTTTCAACTTGACCTCCTTCCGAGTTTTATTCTTTCCTCAAACGCTTTGAGTTTTCCGTGATCTCATCTAGGGTAATGTCGTCTAAATCACTTGTTTGTTCTATGGATGCTACTATCCGAATGAATCTATCGGTGTGAGTCTAATAGTTTTCTAACTACAAGTGATTCATCTAATTCTTTCCCTAATTCTTTTGCCTTCGTGACATAGCCATTTAACTTGTCTCGCAAATGCATCCACCGCCTCATCTTCCTTCATCCGAGTGAGTTAAATCCAATCATCAATGATTGTAAGCGTGCTTCTTTGCACTTTATCTTGTCCAACGTGTCTTTTCTTTAGTGAATCCCATAAATCTTTTGCCTTCTTACAACCCGCTACTTGTAAGATCATATCTTCTATCAACGCTTGATATAGGAAGGCGATTGTTGCCTTATCCTTTTTGTCATCAACTGGTGTGTCTAATTTTGGTTCTATTGCCTCCCATAAACCGTGTGCCTCTAGTATGACTTTAATTTGTATAGCCCAAACTGTGTAGTTTGTATTTTTTAACTTAGGGCATTGGTATTGTGCAACAAGTGTTACGGGTTTTATTGTAGTTGATGTGGTTACTATATCATCGGTTGTCATTTTGAAAGTGTTTATTATTTTCACTTTCTAGTCTAATGGGGTTACTTCTCTTAGTATGGTACTCTTTTCTAATGTGAAACTTAAGTCTCCGGGAATCTTAGTACTACGGGATCAATAATTAGTTTTAAGGATTTCCTAATAGTATAAACTAATGAGATATATACTATTTCTAATATGAATTGAAATCCAAAGTAAAATGAAACTTGTGACCTCGTTACTTTTGATGAATACGAGATGTATTCGTTTGTCTTGTTAGTAAAAATCGTTCACCAACGTTGTTTGTTCCCACTTTATTTCTTTTAGTCTTATGCCTCGTTACTTGTTTTCAAATCCACTTCGACTTCAATCTTCTGAATTTGTGTCTCGGATTTTTGCCAAACGAGTCTAAAACCAAAAACTTTTAATGCTTCCTTGCCTTGTATCACTTTTGTTTCTGTTTTGTTTTCGAATTTTTGATTCGATACTAACAAAAAACAGAAAACCTTCCTTGTACCAATCTATACGTTGTTCTTTCTATCTTCTTTTGTGCGTTCTCCTTGATCTCGGTCACTTTGAAATCACTAGGTTTCCTACACACAATCTCGTTACCACAACTTGGTAATCTTTTCGAATCAAAACAGTCCTTCGTTTTTCCAGATTCGTTCCTGCGAAACTAAACAGTCACTTCTGTTTGTCTCTTGTCGTTGTTGTCGTCCTTGTGTTGTATCAACACAAACTCCACACTTTTCTTTGAGTACTTCCTTCGTCCTGCGTAAACGTCTTCCTCTACAACAACGTCTTGCTTTGTGTTTGTTTTCTAACCGGTATACACAAAGTCTCCAATTTGTTCTTCGTGGTCTTTCGTTGTTTATCAACAACAAAAACAATTCGACACCAATATCGTCTGGTGTTTAAAACGCTTGCAACTTTAACGTGAAGTAGATTGTGCACTATCTCTTCTACGTTTCTCCTTATCCAACACTCGTTCGTTTTTCTTGGAAGATTTGAAACAAACGTCCCTGCCAAAGTAAGAACAGCGGTGTTCTTTTCTTTTCTGGCTTTCTTCTTTTTTTGGCTTCTCGTTAGGGTTTTTATGCAGAAACAGTAATATGTTTCGGTGTGTATAAATCCTTGCTCTTGATGCCAATTGTTGTCCCAACTATCTCTTGATCGATTATATAAGTTGCAAAGTAATTGAATAAGTAAATTGTATTATTGTTCTAACATTGTAATCGTTGCATTTACATATGTATATATAGATTATGAACCGGTATACATGAACCGACATAACCCTTCATGATTTCCTATAGAAATAACTGCCAAGTAGTTATTATCTTTCGTTTTAACATGTCTGGTCCTTGGCGTTTTTAAACTAAACATAATAAGCAAATGATGAAGATTATCGTGTCACACATCTTGATTCTGGTATAATTAAAGTAACGATGATCAGATAAAAAAAAATAGAGTACTTGTTAGTAAAAGTCAAAATGAGCAACGACACCAGACCACAAACATTTTGGTCTATTAAGTATTATAATACTGTAAATATGTGAATATATTTATAGCATATTTGCTATGAAAACTCATGGATGAGCCAGATGAATATATGGAGGATCAAGTGAAATAACACTAGTAGACAAACATGCTAATGCAATAACGGAAACCTTCTGTTACAAATTTGCAACCAATTTTGCAATTGAATACCAACCGATTATCAACGACGTGAAAAGCGGTTGGAAATTCGTTGCAAAAAATAAATTATTTTCTTTTAAATTTATTATTAAATATTCCGTTGCAATGCCGTTGAAAATTTACAAAATTTGTAAGGGAATTTGCAACGACATATTAAATTTATGTGTGAAAGAAATTAATTATTATTACCTTGCAAACATCTAATAATGGCAATGAATTTGTAGCTAAATATTAAAATTGTATATAAAAGAAATAACTTCCCATTTTTCGTTGGAATTCTGTTGAAAATTTACAAAATTTGTAATGGAATTTGCAACATGTTAAAATTAAATGTAGAACAAAACTAGTTTACAAAATTTACGTTGAAAATTTACGAAAAATCTGTTTATGCTACTTATTTGCATATTGCCAATTTCTTTTTTTTTTTGGTAAAAGGTCAAAGACCCAGTAAATATATTACTCCAAAAAGCGTTTAAGTACAAAGGATATAGGTGAAACGTTTGGTTCTCTCTGCCAATTTCTTTTTTATACCACTAAAAACTTGTTTGCTGCTTGTTGTTTGAATTCTAGTTTGGTTTGTTGTTTTGCTTTTTGGTTTACGCCTTGCAACTAATGGGTATTAATGGGCTAAAATAGTTGGTATTTGGTACTAAGTAATTTTCTTTGAAACTATGGAGCTGTAATGAGTGAAAATAGATTGTTGTGAGTTACATTATTATTGTTTTAATTGCCGTTTAGTATTAATGCGTGGAAATAATGTGTAATGGCAAATATGGTGTTTGTAGATGAAAATGTGTATTAAAGAATTGGATCCTAGACAAGAGAACATGGTAAGAAGGTTTTCATGCAAGCTATTAGGTGTGAATTCATATTTGTATTTTAAATATTTTATTTCATATGATACTAGCTTTTTGATGTTGTGAATTCATATTTGTATATTAATTTTGGTTGTTTTAGATTCCTGAGAAATAATTGGTTTTTGATTATCGTATATTGTCGGAAACGTACTAAAAAGGCAGCTAAATTGAGTTTTTTTGTTTAAAAAATGTAGTTTTTTTTTTTATCTTTTTTTTTTTTTATCTTTTCTTTTTTGCATTTGATTTGTAGCGGAACTTGAAAAAGTTTCAACACGTATTTCTGACGGAAATTCTGTCGGCAAAGGTACTCCTACAAAATCAAATTGGAAAAAAAAAATTATCATTGTAAAACTACTGTTGCAAGTATACCGTCGCAAAGCTTACGTTGGAAATTCGTTGAAAAAGGTCTTCGTTTGCAATTTTCTAACGACTTTTCTTTCGTTGCAAAATCATTACCATTTATTTTTGGCCGTTACAAATTCCGTTGCAATCAAATTTTCATGGACCCTTTTTGTGATGGTAAAAATTGTTGCAATAGACCAAATGCAACGAATTGGCAACAGATTTTGACCTTCATATTAGCCCTTTGTGTTGTAGTGGGAATGGATGATGGGTTCCTACCAACATACGAGTACTATTCCAACTTTACATCCTTCTATCTAACTTTAAGACAACGAAATGACAAAGATTGAACACTTTCAAATATCATATTTTAGCAGGGTCTGTTGGATGACTTTAGTGACCAGTAGTTCTCAAAGAACCAAAGAGCCGCGGTTAATCGAATGTCCGCATCGTGTAGTCTAGACGTATAGTCTATGGCTCTATTCCAAAACACTTTAGGGTTTGAAGGTCACCACTACGTGTAAATGTTATTTCATCCGTCTCAATATGTTTATGTTTTCATTTTAAAATGTTTCAAAATAAATGTTTTGCATTTAACATGTTCATATATTTATTTTAAAATATCTCAAAATATATATTCACTTTGTATTTTAACTAATTAATCAAAAGAGAGTTTAGTTAATGAAAACAATGTTTAAATAATAAAAATTTTAGTTAATGAATTTTTCTACAGCAAAACTTTATACATTTACAAAAGGGAATTGATTGGCACACTTTTATTTGTTATTCAGACACCAAATATACTGATGATTAACGTACAACCGATTAACGACAAATTTAGTCATTCAAATAAAAATTAGAAACAGATCAAATCATTAGCCTTTACTAAATAAACATTTATTTTAAGAGACGGAATTAATATACAAGACGACAATAACGCATGCACGTCAGTGTGTACGTTTCTAGAGTTTATTATTCACCGACATACCTAACCACAGTAAGTCAAAGATTACATACTCGTACTCGTAATACATTACATTTTAAAATATATTTTTTTCATAGTACGTCTAGATCTTTTATGTTCCGGTGATAAAAAGAAATATTAGAGCTCAAGGTGCGGTAATAGGTTAAACGAATGCAATCACGCGTGAAAAGTTTCGAGATCAGATCGATAAAAAATGTTCAATGTCTAACTTAAACCAAACTCGAGCTAAGTTCAAGTTTGAGCTATTTAATAAACGAGCTCGACCCCGAGCTCTATAAAAAGTTTCGTTTAGGCTCTCGCGTTACCGGCGTTATCACACAGACCCAAGCACGAATCCAACGCCATTGGTTTTGGCGTAGATACACAAACGTGCGTTAAAACAATTTTTTTTTTTTTTTTCGATTTAAATAGAGGTGCGTGTGTGTGTTTGTGTGTGTATATTTGGTGTATGTATTTAGTGTGTGCAAAAGGATGGAGAAGATGAAGTTATAATTTTTTTTTAAATGCTGTAATATGTTTAGTGGGTTAAATGTGTTAAGTGTACTTGGACCAATTTTAAAGTTTAATATATATATATAAATATATATATTTAAGGTTTGTAATTTTTGTTTTAAATATAATTTTATTTTTATTTAATGAATGAAAAATTTATTTGTGCAAAAATTTGGAAAAACAATAAAATGATGGGTTCCAAAAATATTGTTAATGGGATTATTAGTGTGATGGTATTTTTAGGCGTTGATATTAAAAGTAAGAATGATGATGTGACGTTTATGTGATAATACCTTTTGATGTTAATAGTTTTGAACTTTTGATGTTAATAGTGTTACCTAAAGCTCTTAGCGACACGTATAATCTTATAACTCTTTAAGAATTTCCGTTATTTCGATCCGATGTGATGATAAATCATAAATTCATATATTTAATTTACGAATCTTAAGTGATGTCTTATTGCTTCGATATAAAGTTGAGGATTATCGGCAAATAGTGGTGTCGGCGTATAGTTGTATCAATTTTTGTGTGTAATTTTGTATATATACATGAGTGTGGAGTAACTGTAGTAAAGCTAGTTGGTGGTTTAAATTGTATTTAACAATTAATTATATTGATTTTAGACTAAAATACACCGTTGGTCCCTAAACTCAGATCGGAGGATCGCGATGGGACGAACCTCGCCTTTTCATCGCCACGGGTCCAAACAGAGCCATTAAACGCCAGATTAGTCCTTTGACCAAGTCAAAGTCGATTTTGTTTTGTAGTCAAGGGTATTTTAGTCCATACACATTTATACTTTTATAACACATTTATGTTTTACCCTTCATCTTTCATCATCTTCATCATCTACCCAAATCATTCATCTCCCCAAATCATCACAAAGTACATCACCTCTTTGGTATTCCATCAAGAGAGCTTCAAGATACATCATTGTCTTGTCTTCATATTCAAATTACGGTATTCAAGTTTTTATATCATAAATATCTTATCGTATATAGAATCTTTGAGAAAACCAAAAGTAAGTGCAACTTAATAAGTTCCATATTTTACACAAATGTATAGGTAAATACACTCCTCAATACAATTGGCTCGAGAAAGAACCGCCTAAAGTTGATAGAAGTGAAACACCATGATTGATTGTTATGACACATGCACCATTGTACAATAGCTACATCTATCACTATATGGAAGGTGAATCCATGAGAGTCCGATTCGAGCCTTGGTTTGTGAAGTACAAGGTTGATGTTGTATTTTCGCCATGTCCATGCCTATGAACGCCGGTAAGTCCGTGTGTACAATTTTTTCCATATATTTTGCCTTAAGTCTTTAGAGATGTAGATCATCATATCGCCGTCTGAAGGGTTCGACATCGTTAAAGTTTGTCCATTAACACACCCATGGTAATTCAACGAGCAATCTGATTTTGTAATTCCGTTCATGACTAATAACTTACCTTGAGCGAGACCTATGGGTGGCAAGATGAAATTTGGTTGGGTCGGTTGGGTACCGTGTTATAAATGGTTCGCTTAAAATGGGTCTTTTTCGAGCGGTGAAAACACTGGTCCCTGGTTCGATTGGCCCAGTAAACACTCTTTTGTCCAATTGTTTTAAAAAGGTAAGGTGTTTCTTGTAATTACTAAATAAAATGTCATTAAAGTAAATCTAAATTTGTGAATTAAAACGATTTAGAGGTCATTAACATTAACAATATATTGTCAACAAGATTGACTGTTTAACCAATTTGATACCCTTGTGAGATAAATACAAGACCAAAATGGATCGATTAATAAATAAATGGGTTGCCATTACCAACTCTATGCTAGTCCAGTTGTATATTTTACATAGATTATGTCTGTTTGGCTTGAATCCATTGCCGTCAGAACAAGTTACATTGCTTGTCATTCCAAATCGCTCTAAGAAAAGCTCAACATATTTTTGTGAAATTGTTTTGGTACAGAACGGATATCAAACATTGACTACAATATCGTTAATGGAAGTGTAGTCCAAGACTGGATGAATCGCCTCAGATACATAACCATTGGGGACGGAGGAAATATTGAGGGCTTGGCAATCAAGTAATAACATCTGTTGTCTTATCTTTACAATACTATTTTCTATTTTAACAATAACTAACTCAAAAGTCTCTTGAATGTTTATGTAGCATGACCGAGCCACAACCGACTTACTTAGCTTTGGAGAAGCTAGCTATGGACATGCCATTTTCGACATCATAAATGTAACACATGCGCATTCATAGTTGGCATAGGAACCTAAGATGGATATGCAATGACAACCGATTCAACGTGGTTTTATAATCGATATTGGTATCATCAAGAACAACATGCATCGATATAATAACATGTTCGGTTCATTTGTAGGGATACGTTATACATTGTCATCTGCGAAACGAGAACTAGCATATGTTGTTTGTTTAAGTTGCTAGCTGGCATACTCGGAGTATCGTTACTGTCAAAAACTTTAGGCAATATCTTTTGTTTATTACAGGAAGTTCTATACAGTTGATTTTTGTACATGTGAAATCAAGAGGGGAGTTATTTTGTTTATGAATGATGAATGTTGGGGAGATGAATGATTTGGGTAGATGATGAAGAGGATGAAAGATGAAGGGGTAAAACATAAATGTGTTATAAAAGTATAAATGTGTATGGACTAAAATACCCTCGACTACAAAACAAAAATCAGACTTTGACTTGGTCAAGGGACCAATCTGGCATTTAATGGCTACTGTTTGAACCCGTGGCGATGAAAAGGGCGAGGTTCGTCCCATCACGATGAACAGCAACAAGTAGGAATATTTTAGTCTAACAATAATACTCAATTTTAAAGTTTTCAAGTTTTAAACAAATGCGTTTTCTTTTTATATGTAATATAGATATAGATTAGACCGAGTTAGTTTATTTACTAAGTTTTTTTTTTAAACGGCAGAGATTTTATTAGAAACACTAGCAAGAAGCTAGAAAATATTACAAACTAATACAATTGGGATTTTTTAACCAAGAAACCCAGTTAATCTTAGATTTAGAACGACTATTCATCCACATATAAGACATTTACACTACATCAACAAATAGAGTTTCCCGACTTGGATGAGAATGACCAAACAACATTTGGTTTCTAAACCGCCAAATAAGCCACCACATCACGTAACAAATAACTTCAAGAAACTCTTTCAAATGCTTAGGCAAACGAATATTGGCGAGCCAATTAAGCCACTCATTGTAAGAGTGAAAGACTGTATCATTGAGCTCCTACCAAAGCAAAATTTTCCTTCACACTTGACAAGCCAAAGAACAAGAGAAAAAGATCTGAGAAGTAGATTCCACGGCCACACTACTAGAAAAAGGGCCTATACCTACGGCAAAATCCCTAGGAAATCCGTCACAGAAGGCCTTTAGTGATGAATTTCCGACGGAAAAATTCCATAAGGAAAACCATGCTCGGAAATGCTTAGTGACGAAGCTTTCCGACGGATTTTATAAGTTTCCGACGGAATACGTTCCCTAGGAAATCCCTCACTACTGACCCAAAAGTAATGACCAAAATTGGTCGGATTTTCGTTAAATTTGCTACAGATTTCCTAGGAATTTTCAGTTTCATTTTCTAGTGATTACCTACCAAACACCGTAAGTGTTTCCTAGGCACTTCCAACAAAAAAAATATCGCTATAAACTTACTAGGAAAAAATAAGAATTTTCCAAATAATAAATATTTCATTCAGCAACCATCAATTCTTAAAATATAAAATCTCATAACATATTAGCATTTAAGCTTATACAATGATATCTATAAAACTAGCTAGCTCGAAGATGGAAACTATTTGTCCAACTACTTGAAGCAGATTGGTTCCAACTCCTCAACTCCCTTGTTTGCTCTTGTAGTTGTTCAACTCCTCAACTCCCTTGTTTGATCTTGTAGTTGTACTTAACTGGATTACTCAACCTACAAATAAAAATAAACAGCCAAAAATATCGACCAACAGCCGAACAACCAAACATTAGCAGATTAGCAGCATATGACCCATTAACTCAACAAATAACTAATCTGCCAAACAGCCTATTACCCACTATGAAACCTGACCGATTACCAATTTTATCACGTTTCAAACCAAGCCAATATGACCCATTGCAACCCATACTCATTTTAACACATATTACCCATTATAGCCAAATATGACCCATTACAACTATTGCAACCCATCACGACTACTTAGGACCTGTTATGACCCATAACAACCCAATATGACCCATAAAAACCTAATATGACCCATTAGTACCCGTTGCAACCCATTTGTATATTTTCTGTCTTATTACAGCCAAATGAGACTTATTACAGTCGGATATGACCACTAAAACCCAATATTACCCATTTTATCAAAATACGATATATTTTAACTAAAAAGAAACTACATACCTCACATTAAGAGGCCATACCCAAACGATGCTTGTCTTGCTCATTGTACCTGTTAAGGCCAAATCAAGAATAATAAGGAATGCACCTTAGTAATCGAAATAATAATAAATACTACGTATATATTATAAATCAGATGACAAGAACAATAAATAATAGTTATTACATATTAGTCGTCGGATGAATAATGCTCATCTGAAGAATAATCAACTAAATCAAGTTCTTCATCAACATCCTCATTCGAGTCATCATCTCTATCTATAAATTCTTGTTCATCGTCACTAATTGGTAAATGAGTATTGTCAATGTGATCATTCTGAATTTCTTCAATTTTTCCTTGGGTGACAAGACAAACTGGTTCACTATCATCATTCATGCTCGTGTCAAGTGTACAGAATAACCTTTCACTCTCTTGAAAGAATTCATCCTCCTCCAAATTATCATCATCCTCATCTAGTAAAACAGGTTGTGCTACTTCGTAATTACTCCTTGGCTTAGTCTTCACAACAGCCCACCAATCTTTCATATCCTTAGTCATTGAAGGATATGGTACATAATAAACTTGCTCTGCCTGTGATGCTAGGACAAATGGGTCGTCAATTCATCCTTTGGATTTGTGTTTGATATCAACCAAATTATGTTTACGATCCAATTTTACCCCTTGAAAAGGGTCAAACCAAGCACATTTAAACAATACAGCAATGCAACGACCATCTTTAGAGTGGTATTCGAGCTCCAAGACCTCTTCTAACGATCCATAATAATCAGTCTCGGAGTCGGAATAATAAGACCCTCTTACGCATACACCACTATTGTGTGTAACCCGCCCTATACCATGTCGTTTAGTATGGAACTTGTAACCATTGACAAAAAATCCTTCATGTAATTTAACATTGCGCAATGGTCCTCGTGCTAGACCTTTCAAATGTTCACAACTACCATCTAAGCTTTCAAAAACCTGCATTAATAACAAAATTAACATTGTCAACTAAAAATGTTTAAAACTTGTAGGTAATATAGTATTTAATATTAATATTTGAGCTTACATGCTCCTTGAACCAGTCAGCAAATTCTTGGTCTCTAGTAGCAGTAAGTGATGCTACATCAATAGAACAATCTCTTTCTCTAATCCAATTATCAAACAAGCTACCAAATAGAACTTTAAACTGTTATAATTATAACTTAGATATATGTGACACTAATAATAGTTTTTGATATACCTTATGAATGGCTGAACCTCTTGACAGTTAAGCAATACATAGGTATGAGCCTTGTGCCTCTCCGAAGGTGTTAAGAATACCTCTCTTCCTTTCTTGTTAAATAGTCTACGAGATGGAACTTTAAATATGCTTAATTTTGAGTTTGTACTCGAAGAACTAGAAATATCAGGGGCATAATTCCGAGGGTCGCGATTCAGTCGTGTTTCTATTGTCGGATCAAGATACAGTGAGCATTGGGTGGATAGCTCATGTACGAGATAAGACTCAGAAATAGACCCCTCAACCTTTGATTTATTTCGGACCGTTCTTTTCAATGAACCTAATTTCCTAAAAAAGTTATCAGAATATAAAAATATTAGTAAACAGATAATAACAACAAAAGGATATTATAATCTAGAAAATATGGTACACTTACCTTTCATAGATATACATCCATCTATATTGCACAGGACCCCCGAGAATAGCTTCATTCGCCAAATGTATTACAAGGTGCTCCATTGAGTCAAAGAATCCAGGTGGAAAGACTTTCTCTAACTTTCAAATGGTAACAACTATACTTTCTCGCAACTTCTCTAAGTCTTGTATATGTAACACCTTTGAGAATTTTGCACGAAAGAATGTACACAACTCTGTTATCGCATCCCATATTGCATTTGGTATAAACCCTTTTAAGGCAATAGGAAGCAAGCGTTGCATGAATACATGACATTCATGACTTTTGAAGCTGTAAAAGCTACAATCCTTGAGGTTTACACATCCTCCAATGTTCGAAGCGTATCCGTCAGGGAATTTAACTTGTTTCACCCATTCACATACTTTCTTTACTTGAGGTTTGGCATGTATGATGCTTTCGGTTTCATTATTTTATTGTTTTCACTCCAAGTATGCAAGTTTGCACGATCACAATACATTTCTATGTCTTTTCTTCCCTTGATGTTGTCTTTCGTTTTCATAGTGTCCATGATGGTGTTGAAGAGATTCTCGAAAACATTCTTCTCAATGTGCATAACATCAAGGTTGTGTCGGATCAATAAACGATGCCAGTATGGCAGCTCCCAAAATATACTTCTCTTTACCCGATTGTGTTTTGACCCAAAGCCCGAATCTTTTTATTCTTAGGGTTGTAAGGCTCACCTTCGTAAACAGTTGGATAGTTACATATTTGCTCCCAGATTTGTAAACCTGTTAACTCCGGTGGAGGTGTTGATGACCCAACAGTCTTTAAAGCTCGAAAACCTTTTTTATCATGACGAAATGGATGATTTCTAGGTAAAAATATTCTATGGCAGTCAAACCAACATGACTTTCCTCCATTACGTAACTGAAACGCATCTGTCTTACCCATACAATATGGGCAAGCTAACTTACCATGTGTGCTCCATCCTGACAACATAGCGTAAGCAGGGAAGTCGCTAACGGTCCACAAAAGTATAGCTCTTAATGTGAAATTTGTTTTCCGATAAGCATCATAAGTTTCAACACCATCATCGTATAACGTTATGAGCTCATCTATTAACGGCTTAAGAAAAACATCTATGTTTTGACCCGGGCTCTTTTTACCAGGTATGATCAAGGCTAGTTTAACATACGACTCCTTTAAAGCCATCCAAGGAGGTAAATTATAAATTGAAAGAAACACGGGCCAACAAGAATATGGATTCGAACTTGAGCTATTTGGACTGAAACCATCGGTGCATAACCCAAGGCGAACATTTCGGATCTCTTCTGCAAAGAATGGATCAGTAGAGTCAAAGTGCTTCCAAGCCTTTCCATCACTTGGGTGTACCATGCTACCCTCTTCTGATTGGTGATTAGAGTGCCAAATCATATCCTTAGCGGTATTTTTTGACATATACATCTTTTGTAGTCTTGGAGAAATTGGCATGTATGTTAACACCAACTGAGGCTCCTTTCGTCCACCACTCTTGTACCGTGATACCTTGCACACTCGACAATAGGTTAATGAAGAATTAACACCATCGAAGAGCATGCAATGGTTTATGCAAGCATGAATCTTCTTTATTGGAAGCCTGAGTTTCTTTAGAGTCTTCTTTGTCTCGTAGAAGTTTGCAACTAGTTTATTATCAGCGGGTAGCCAACTTTTGATAAAGGGGACTAGTTTATCAAAGGTCGATTCAGGAACATTACATTCCGACTTCCAATTCAACAAAGATGTGGCAGCTTGTAATTTTGACCAATTTTGACAACCCTCATATAAAGGCTCATTATCAGCTTCCAACATGTCATAGAACTCTTGTGCAGATTTACTCGGATTTTGTTGTTCGAAGACATTTGAAGCATTAATTGATGGAAACGATGCATAAATGTTATCCAACACCATTTGTCTGAAACCAAAATTGGGGTTATCATCTCTACTTAGATTAAAACATTGCCCAGTGTCTTCAAGGTTGTCTTTTGTTTCACCATGTGACAACCAAATTTTATAATCAGCTACAAAGCCATTCGTACATACATGATACTTGACTTCCTCTCTTGTCAAGTACGGTTTTAATTTGCATTTCGAACAAGGACATCTAATACGAAGAATTTGGTTACCATCCACGGTTCTCTTCCTAACATTTCGTGTTTGAGAAAAGGCGAAGTCTAAAAATTCTGTGTCTACTAAGTTGCACCAATCAAGATCTAATAAACCTTGACTGTTTGTCATTTGGTACATCCATCTCTGTCAATTTTGCTCGACATACTACAACATAATAAAAAAGATATTGTAAGTAAAAAACAAACGCATCCACACAACTACAACATAATAAACCATTAAACCTTGACTGTTTAATTTTTCATCACTCCACATCAACTATGTCAAAACAATAAACAATAGTCAAATAAACAATAGTCAAATTTATTACATATGTTAATTTGTACCAGTTGAAAGAAACAAGAAAAAAACATATATAACAATTGTCACTCTTAGTTCGTAAATATGCAAGAAACAACAAGAAAAAAATATAAAAAGGTCAAAGATATTACCCTTAATTATGAAGATACCATCTATTGTTTTATAAATTACAGATCTAAAAGTTAGGTCAAAATTGGGTATAAACATATCAAAATTGTTCCAAAAGATATAAAGACTAGTAAAGATAGAGCACACACTAACCTTGATAATAACTGGGAATGGAGTCGATTGAGAGCTGGAGGTCGGGCTAGGAGTGAGTAGGTCGGATTTTGTGGCAATGAAAAAGTGAGGTGGGTTTTGGGGGGAAGGGGGAAGATGAGTTGAAAATTTTGGGGAAAATGAAAAAGAATTGACTAATTTTGGGGGGAATGAAAATTGAGACTGGGTTTTTGGTGGCAAATGAAAATTTAGAGTGGTAAGTAAAATTATATTGGGGGGAAATGAATTTTGGAGAGTTAAGTAAAAATTATTTTTAGAGTGTATCATAAATAAAATTATTATGAAGGGGTAGGGGTGAGCATCGGGCTTAGATCAAACCGACTAAACTTGGACCGTACTGAGACCGATTTAGCCCAAAACCCCAGACCGAGGACCGGATCGAATGTGTTCGGTCCGGTATGAGTTGGTCCGGTTCGGTCTTTTGGTTGGTCCGGTCCAAGAAGGCATAATGGTCGGTTTCTGTAAGATCAGACTAGACCGGATCGACCCGAGACCGAAATAAGAAAAAAGTTAGAACTGAGACCGACCGATGGTCCTTCGGTTCGATCAAGTTTGAGTTGATTCGGTCGGTTTTGGGGTATGCGGTGCTCAGCCCTACTAAGGGGAGCTAACAATTTTGGTAAATCATCGATATTTCTTAAATTTCGAGAAACACATTAGAAATGATTGAATTAACGAAATTGAGCCAAAAATTGTCATATTACCAAAATGTTCTTTTTGACACACGTCACAGGGTGCAGTTGTGCATCGTGCCTTGTATTGTTTAAGATCTCTTTCTCCCGGTTTAGTGGTCGCTTGAATAATCAAAACCAGAGCTCGTATGAAGGATTTATGGCCAAAACAATACAAGTGTGTGCACTTGTATTGTTTTGGCCATAACTCCTCATATCGAACTCCGTTTTGATTATTCAAGCAATCACAAACCGGAAGAATTTCATTGTGTTATGCTCCTCATACTTATATAACACTACTTATTCCGATGGATAATATTATTTATTTAAAAATTTAATAAGATCTCACCGGAAGGCGGCTTTGAGTGAAAACCAGATACAACTGTCACCCGATAGCTCGATCGGTTCAATTAGAAATATATAAATTTTTGTTTTTAATAAATAATTAGGAATGCTAAAATATTCAATGTGGTAGATTTTTTTCCGGTTCCGTTGCCTCTTGAATAAACAAAAGCGGGGGTTCGTATGAAGAGTTACAATTAAAACAATACAAGTTTATGCGCGCAACATGCTTAAACCGAACCCTAACTTCCTAGGGATTTCCGACGGATAATATTAATATTTAAAAACTAATAAAATCCGTCGGAAATTCCTAGGAAATTGCAACCATCGACTATGGATTTCCTAGTCTTTTTTTGTCAAACGTTTAGAAAACATTATGCAAAAGTGTGACTCATGTTATATAGTCCCGTACATTCATATTTACATGAATTAGTTATCTAAATGTTTGTCTACGTATATGAACACATACATTACACATGTTTATCCATATATATAGTTTAGCATACAAACACAAAAAATAGACACTTACATCCTATCATTCATACATACATACAAACTACCTATAAACAAACAGTCATACATTGTCGTACTTATACTAACACATGCATATGCACACGGAAATAGGGTTATACATAATCGTAAACACATTTACACTCGTTTTATGTTTGTACACTAGCTCATACTTTTGACATCATTTGATAAGTTATCATCCTAATATAGACACGTATGTATGTATAATAAGAGCGGCGTATATTATCACTATTTTTAACGATTTTTAGTCAATCACTAGGAGATCCCTAGGAAATAGTTGAAAATTCCTATGATTTCGACGCCATAGTATCGTCGAAAATCCCTAGAAAACTGTCACTATTTCCTACGGATTTGTGAGAGTTTCATATCCGTCACTAATCGCTAGGAAATTACTAGGAAAATAGTCACTAATAATGGCTCTCTTAATCCGTAGGAAATTTGTCGGAATTTCGTAGGTAATTTCCTAGGAAAAATTTCCTTAGGAAAAATTTGTAGGTGTTGCCCCTTTTTCTAGTAGTGCCAAATTGCAAATGGGACAAGTAATCGAATGAATGTCGACTCCTCGAAGCGAAATGGGCCAAGTTTATTTACTAAGATTGGTGGTATTAAGGCACCAGAAGACGCGTCCTTCAACCCCACGATGCGTCTTTCCACAAAAAGACACCTCACAAGACGCATCTTTGGTGGGTTTTTGAGAGAAGATGGTCGTCCCAACGACCGAGTTAGGGAAGAAAGAAAGGAAGTTGTAAGTGTGTAATTTTGTTTTTGTATGGTATGTTTGGGTATAAGTGGGGTATATTTGGGTGATGATGTTGGTTGTGTTATTACACTATGTTGGTAGCTAGTGATGTTGATTGATGAGAAAGAAGCTAACATCACGTTGAGTTGGAGGTCATGTTTAAGTTAGTATTACCACCAGCCTAATTAGGTTGTTTTGAACCGCGATAATAGTAACCTAACAAGTGGTTACGAGCAACAGAATTAGGGAATATATAGTTTCAAAGAGACGCCAATCTAACTAGATAATCGATGTACTGTGTTTCTACTATTTGAGGTTCACTTGATTGAAAAAATCTAGACAGTTTTACATTACATAATATGTTGCTTCTCGATTTCTATAAATCAAGTGCCATATGACCCAAATAGCCTACTAGGCTAGTGAACAACGACATCAAGATTTGTCTTTGGTTTTTAGGAGTTGTACATGTGCAAGATTCGATTAGATCAGATGATATCTTTAAATAAAGGAGGTAGGGTTGGGTTGACTTATGTTCCACCATTTGCTAAGTTATGATATTCGACGTGTTGTGCAAAAATGAAGCTCGACCTCATTTTTTTCTTTTTTCTTTTTTATTTAAAGAAAACTCACACACTTGCAAACAATATATATTCACACGCAAATACGTAAATCTTACTTTTGTACCTGACAAAGACTTGAACTCACAATCTACTGGTTTAGTATTAAACCTAGATCATCATCACATGCCTATCGAACATTTTGAAGCATTTAATTTAAGATTTCGGTCTTTTATCTGGATTAGTATATGGTAAAGTTATTCGAAATGTAATTAAGTGGTAAACTTGCGATCAAATGATCGATATGTAGTTTCCACTTTCCACTGTGGATACAAATACAATACACGTGAAATATGGATGGGTTTACGATTTGCATTACATAATTTAGTAATGAAGTGGTACTATTTAGTAAAGAATAAAATACTTTTTTCTCTGTCCTAAATAAGTGTCCATTATTAATTCTTAAAATCTTTATTTTTTTTTTTTTATTTTTTTTTTACCCTTAAATTATTTTATTTGTATTATGTAATATTTGATGCAAAATATATGAATGTACTAGATATTAAATGTATTCTAATTGGTATAATTTTCATCAATTATTACATAATAAAAATGAAATAATTTAATATCAAAATTAAAAACAAAAGACTTTAAAGTCAATGGTGAATCTTTATTTAAGGACGGAAAGAAATATTTAATACTACTTTAAAAATAAAAATATAACGCGAAACTGGAATTATTGATCTAACATGCTCAATATACAAAAACCCACTTGCAAAAGCTTCAAAGAAAAGTATCTAGACAACAATTTAAGTGCCTTATTTTATTCTGCATTCTTTTATTAAAGCCTTCAAATATGAAAGCCAAGAAAAATGGCATAAAGCAATTGCAAGAAATTAAGCGTAATGTGAAAAAGAGAACAAGGCTAATAATTACAAAAACCACGTCTACGTGCTTCAAAATAATATTTGTGGAACTTTAAAACCATATATTTCCCCCTTTTATGTTGTTAGGTGTTTGGCATATCGCTATTAACCTATAGGTAACCATCTTTTATTATGTTTATGAAAGAGAACGTGTTAAAAGAGTAAATGCGATCAACCGATCACGTGCTATCAATGTGTTATACATTCACGAGAACATTTACTCTTCGAAAAAACTAAGTCTTTGAATCCATTCAGAGTATTAGCATAGTTTTTACTTAAACACCTACTTTGGTTAATGTTTAAATTATTGAGGACTGAGGAGGTCATTATACATTTATCATTTTGTAAATTGTTTTTTCGCAAATAATCTTATATTCTTTTCTAATAAAAATTTAAATGTTGGAACACACTTATATAAATCTTTTTTGCTTATTATCTAACGTTTTTATATTTTGCTAAGCATTAAAGTTTTTTTAAATGTAATATCATGTATGAAGTAAGTGGCGTAAATTGTAATTTACTGTTTAAAAAGAAAAAATGGAGTCAGTGAAAAATACAGAAATTGAATGACATTAACAAAACAAGCATAACGGCATATTCGCTAATTAAATTGGTATTACTAAGGGCATCCACTATAGTAGTTTATGAAAAGGTTTATAAAATGATGAAGAGGTTTAAGAACTCATAAACCATAGCGAGCATCTATTTCAAACTTATGTGTCATGAAAAGGTCTAAGATATTGAACCTTTTCATAATTTAATGCATTTGATTATGTGATGTTTATATTACTTGAAAAGGTTTATAGCATAATGGGAATAGGTTTATAAAATAAAAAGGTTTATAATTTAATATCGTAACACAAGTATAAACCTTTTAAAAGGTTTATCATAGTGGATGGCGTAAGGATATCTAGAAAGACAATAATTGATTGATGTCGGTCCCTTGATAATAACCGAAGAGACTTTATAAACAAAATCTGAAACGGTGTTTATTAAATTAGGTGATTATATATAACTGTTTTAATTAGCCATTTATTAGGAAGAGGATACTTAGTTGTAACGAGTTCTCCAATTAAAAGAGAATAAAAGAAAAAGTAAACATCCCCCTTAGTCAACATGATACGAACAATATAATATTGAAGATAGAGTACGTACTTAACTATACTAGCATATATAGAGAGATATTTGCATATATTATTTTTTAATTTGCATACTCATATGAACAATCGGTTAAAGCAGTGTTTATACACAATACAACAATTTAATGCATATTATTGAGTGTCTCAGTAAAAAAAAAAGTAAGTGCAAATTAAATCATTTATCGTATTCATAACTCGTTTTAATTTATATATATACTAAATGGCGGGGAGGAAAGCAGTACCAAGCAAGCTCATTAAATGCAATCTTTCATAACTTACAGAAGCAGGTCGCGAGGTTTAAGTTCTTGTTTGTAAAATTAGTCCTTTAGCATTAAATGCAAACTTTTCCAACTTGGCAGAAATAGTCCCGAGGTTAAGTGACGTTGCAAAATTAGTCCTTTAGCATTAATTGCAAACTTTCCCAACAGCGAAATAGTCCCGATGTTTAAGTGGCGCTACAAAATAAGTCCTACAACATTAATTGCTATCTATAGCAATCGACAAAAATAGTCCCAGGTTTAAGCGACGTTCAGCAGTAAGTCTGCAGACTTAATTGCTAACTATAGAACTTGCAAAATTAATCCTAAAATTTAAGTGTCATTCACAGTAAGTCGCTCAGCTCAATCCACGATCGCATGGAGTTCACACTCGTTATATACTATATGAAATTAGCATACGTTAATCTGGATCAGATATTAGTCCGACATGTAGCATAGGTCTAGTGGTGTTGTAACCTTAAAACGTATGGTTGAAATTGTACGAGTAATATTTAACCTTTCAAAAAAATTCTAGCATCCACCTAGCGTATTTCTTTCTAATAAATTGCTGATAAAAAAATAGATTTTTTTTTTTAAAACTGCGATTAAAAAAAAAAAGCTTTTACTAAACTACTTTATGTCACTACACAAAATAGACTTATAGTGACACAAAAAAATGTCACTACATCTAACATTTCAATGACACTTTTTTGAAAAAATATATGTAAAGCTTAAAATTTTGAGATTTGGTGACACTTTTTATGTACAAAATGTGTCCTAAAAGGCAAAAATATGTATTCTCACGTGTTTTTTTTGTCATAATAATTAGATTTTACTTACTGGACTTTTACTTACACTTTTTAAGTGTAGGAGAAGCATATAAAAGTTTTAGTGACACTTTTTTTATTTTTAGTCACATTTTTTAACTTTTTGTGACAATTTTTAAGTGTCACCAAAAAACAATATTTTTGTAGTGTGTATACATGTTCAGTTTTATAAAATTAACTTACATTACTCAACATGAAATCAAGGCATTATTAGTTTGACGTATTATGTTGTTATGTTTTAACATCTGAATTATTATGAATGAGATTTTGGTGAATAATATTTTTTTTGATATTTTTGATGCGAATTGAATCCACATTCGCTTTGCCAATGTGAAAACAGGTCGCCCTAAATGTATTCGAACCAAATTGTGCCCAAGTTCATTGCTTAATTGTAATCAATAAAACAATAAACTATGCATGTAAGGTGTTTTGCTAAGACTATAGTTTTATGATACTTACTAATTCTTACTGCGCTGTTTAGCCTAAGCAGTATGCCGATATTGTGCTCATTAGCGAGCCCCAACCTCCAATGATCAACTAGTAATCCGTGTTAAGTCTGATGTCATAGATAGATTTAGTTTGCAAGATACTAAACGAGATGACTCTTCTCATCTACATTTTTATTATGGAGTTAAAGTAAATTTTCATTGTCTTGTAAAAAGTCACAATATATCTTGTATTAGCTTCACTTAATCAAGTTATATTAAGGGCGGACTCTTAGCTATAAGAGGTAAGGTTAAAAAAAATTACGATACTATTATGGATTAACTAAACAAAACCTATGACACAAAATTTGAGTATAGGGTTCATTTCGGAAACATTAGGATTATTTACAAAACTTTATATTACAGGGCAAAAATCTATTAGGTTCCTTTAACATTCGGAAACCCTATTGAATACGCCCTTAAGTATATATATAAGAAGTAATCGTTGTTAAAATTCTATATGTTATAGACTTTTCGTACTTATGATTCCTAGCTAGCTTATACTTTGATCAGCATTCAACAAAAGAATTGGATTATAATTTATGCCCAAGTATTTTTTTTATAGTTAAAGTCTAAAGAAGCTTTGTAATTATTGGTTAGCTTTATGGAGTGCATGAACACCGTTATACTCCCTCCGTCTCATAATAATAGTCCACATTTCCTTTTTTGGATGTCTCAAATTAATTGTCCACTTTCCTTTTATAGTAAAAACTAGGAAACTTTGTGGGGAAGATTCTTTGAATGGTTAAAAATTAAAGTGAATTAAAACTTTTATTAAATGGTGTGTTTAACATCTCTCAATGACAATAATTTTGAGACGGAGGGAGTATAAGTTTTATATAATTCAATAGAATGAAAAGATATATAGATTGGAAAGAAATAGGTCTAACATTTATACATTCAAACAATAATTTATAATTATGTGTACTAAAATACACAATACGTAGTTAGGCAGTTAGTAATAGAACTTGGGCCATAGATTAAATAATTCAAGATTTTCTTTTTATTTATTCTTTTGTTATGTCTATGGCGTGTGAATATCAAATGCTAACTTGAGTTTTAGGATCAAAGCTATATTGCAAAATAAGCCTAATCATTGACGCTTCAACTTATGGTTAATTAATTACTTACCTACCACATTATTTTATACGGCTAATAACATTTTAAAGCACTATACTTGTTAAGAATGTCGATTCTGCATGTGAACTAAAAATAATTTTTAAACATTAAAGTTGACATTTTTGTCTTTCTTTAAGTATTATGACCATATTATGACCATTTTACCATTCGAAAAAATTTCAAAAAAAAAAGAAATTCGAAAAAAATTTCAAAAAAAAAGTCATTCGAAAAAAGAAATTCAAAAAAATTATTTTGGAAAAAAAATTTCGAAAAAAATTTAGAAAAGGTAAAATGGTTATAATATAGTCATAATACTTAAAGAAAGACAAAAATGTCAACTTTAATGTCTAAAAGAGTTAGTATTTTTTTTAGTTCGCTACACAGAACTGTCATTCTTTACAATTATAGTGCTTTAAAAGGTTATTAACCCTATTTTATACTATGAAAAATGACTCTCATGCTTAACATGCATGACTAAAACCACAAGTTACCCAAAGTGTTACGCGTCTAGTGTCATGGATAAAGATGATGTTACATCAGAATTTTTTTATAACATCAGAACATACAATTTAATACAAAATGCTCTTCTTCTAATTGTGATGCTATAAGACAACTCTCGACTAACACATAACCCAATAAAATACAAATACATAAGAAACAAAAATGGAAAGAAAAAAAAAATACCCATGGCGTGTGCTGATGAGTACGGTGCAAGAGCCCATGGCACCACCAACGGTGTCGTTGTCGTGCCATAGGTTGGTGTCGAAGGTTGGCGCCAGGGGTGTAAACAGGCTGAGTCGATCCGAGTACTGCCAAGCTCGAGCTTGAATCGAATACTAAAACTCGAGCTCGAAACTTGACTCGAGTTCAATTATTTTCGCATTTCATGCTCGAACTCGATAAATACTCGTCATGTCAAGCTCGGCTCGACTCGATTTGTTATGGAGCTCGAACTCGACTTGAAAATATACTTGAGTAGATCGAATTCAGGCTCAACTACTTTAAATCGAATCGATTTCAAGTAGTTTACAAGTATACCTCGAATAACTTACGAGTTGTCTCGTCTCGTTTAAACTTCTAGCTGACGGCATGACTACCAGCCATGTATACCTTCAGCTCCAAAAACATATACCTAACAATAAGATGATGCATGCCATATGTAAAAATCAAAAGTAAAGATTTAAAGTAAGAAAATACATAAGTAATATGTCAAATTATTAATAAATTAAGCATGTATGCTAGATTTACCTATCATTGCCTTTTATACTAGCGAGGTACCCATACGTTCGTGTATACGAAATAAAATTTTCCTTGAATCATGTATTTTAGTTTATTATGCTCATAAATTCTGAGATATCAAAATTTCACGTGACATATTTTTAATCCTTAACTAAGAAATTTATTTTGTCTTTTTGGGTTTTTTTTAAAGTGATTCGTATAACATAAGCCTGTCGTGCCCGTTTGGCCCTGGCCCGTGCCCGTTCGGGCTCGAGCCCATTTGTCCCGTGACCATTCGGGCTCGAGCTCATTTGGCCCGTTGCCCGTTCGGGGCTTGAATATTTGTATTAGTGACATTTAATGCAGGAATTGCGTTTAAGTTGGTTGTACAATATGCTTGATAATTTGTATTTCTTATGTAAGGGGTGTTTTAATAACTGCATTAATTGTATTTATTGACTACATTAATATCATTAAAGTGATGTTTTGTTTTTTTTAATATGTGCATTAATATGTTGTATACTATGTTTATTTGGTTGTAAGTCTGAAAATGATGTGCTTTCAAGTGTTGTACATCATGCTCAATTTGTTGCAAGTCTGAAAGTCTGAAATTTTTTTAGGAGAGAGATGCATCCGTGTATTATAAGTAGTAGAGATAAATATTAATATGGTTACATCAGACAGCTTTTACATGCACTATGTATCGACTTTTGGGATAGTTGTGTTTTACAAATTATCGTTCACTGTTTAAGAAACAATAACATTAATTTGCCTCTGCAAATAATCTTTTCTATTTACTTATTTTCTTATTCATGTCATATCTTAAATAAAAATATGCTCGTGTACTATAAGTGTGGCCATAATCGATTTTGAAGGTATCATTTTCAATTGTTTGGCAGCCCTAAACTATTTTCAGGAAAGAAAATTGACATAAGCTTGCAATTACATTATTTTCAAACTTATTTATTACACAACCTAAGCATTGTCTATTCATTCATATACCTAAACAGATTTATTTTTCCAATCAAAACATACAAATAGATCTTTTTTAAATCAAGATATAAATGTTTATAGTCAAAAAATTAACATTATAGTAGTTAGTCTAGTTTTAAGAAAAGTGTGTAAGTGACATACTGTGCTTTTCTAATGGATGTATATTTGTAAAATGGGTATTTAGATTAAGGACCTGTTTGGTCGTGGGTGTCGCAATGTTGGCTTGCTATGATAACGAAAAGTATTAATTTGGTACATCAAATCAGGAATAAGTATAGAAAATCATCGTAAAATTTCATTCATCCTTAACATGGTGGGAATACATGACAAATCCGTGGCTATTTGACACAATAATACTTTATCATCTTTTTTAGCCACACATTCTACCGTAATCACTTTATTATCTTTTCCTATTTTAATTTAGGGTAAGTTGCAAAATTAGTCCTTAAAGTAGCCCAAATACGCAGAGACAAAAAGTATTGCAAAAATGACATTCATGTCCAATATTTTTGCAAAAAAGCCACCGACAACTACTTTCTGCTAACCCTCGTTATATTTCTCGTTAAGCGCCTCATCACTGAGGGCATTATTGTCATTTCACTCGTCTTATTGCCGCCAAATTTGTGATATCAATACGACATGACCTCAATGGCTCAATTTGCAAAGTCGGTTATCGAGCTCTAGGTGCCAAAGCGAGGGGTAGGTTCGTCGTCGCGCCACCCGGCCATTGTCGCAAGATCTCATTTTTCCACAACTAACCACAACAAACCCTCCTCACTCATAACAAACTTCAACATCTTCGTTTCGTACCACCACTACCACTTTATTTTTTATTCAATTTTCATTTCCAAATAAACTAAATAAATTCATTTCATTCAAATTAAAAATACAATACATAAAAAACAACACTTACTAATAAAAGCGACGAAAAAAAAAACGACACGGGTAAAAAAAATACAATACTCTCGGTCGAGGATTTGATGATATTTCTTGACTAGGCGTTCGCCTCTTGCGGATGATTTACGCTTTTACCGGTCGAGGATTGGTACTCGGATCTATCATGAGAAAATCCATCTCGATCTTCTCTTGCCACGCTTTTTCCTTCTCCCGCCTCGCCTCGCCTCGTAACAAGCCCTTTAAGCATCGGCTTTTTGAGCATATATTTCGGATATATGTCCCGAAAAACTACTCGTTTGACTTCCACCGGAGCTTGCGGTAACAGCGTTGAAGTCGACTTGCATTTCTTCTGGCTCGTTTGCATCCATCTCTTTCGGGCCGAGGTCGTCTGTCGGGGCCGAATATATCCTCGAGACATGTAATGTCAATAGGATCTTGGCATCCCACTGAGATAATTTTCAAAACATTGCCCAACATTTTCATACCCAAACTCCTCCCACCAAAGCAACTGCGTAAAGTTAACTTTGGCATTCTCGACATGATCATGCTCATTTTCACCACTTGACGTGAAGATGTTTATGTGCGTTGAACTTCGGCAATCACCGTTAATCCTTGTCCATTTACCAGTTATCATATTCTTGCCACGCTGGTTATCGGTGGTCTTAGAATTGAACATGTTGAGAATGTCGTTCCAAAAGTACTCCTCAGGACGGTCATTTCCCATATCTCTATCTTGGGAAATTTCTATCCAACACTGCGCAAGTAACATTTCTTCATACTTGCTCCACTTCCTCCTGTCTGCTTGTGCTATGACTTCAACATCTTCGTCGTCGTCTGCGTCCAAATCTACATCAGTTTTTTTTGCCTTCGTCTTTTTGCCCCTGCCTTTTGCCGGTTCACGTGCTTTTGGAAATTTGAATTGTGAACCGGACGGTTGTGATTCCATTTGGGCCAACTGTGGAGGCTGTGACGGGCTAAAAAACTGTGGAGGTTGTGATGGGTTAAAAAACTGAGGTGATTGAAATCGGAAGGGGTAAGCTGCGAATCCTTGTTGAAACTGATACTGTTGGTTAAGCATTATTTCTTGTGGAGACAGGTTGGAATTGGTCGAGGATGGGGTAGACGGGTATGAAGAACCCCCGTATTGTGGTGGGTTTGAGTTAAGTAGGTTTGTGAAGTATCCTCCGTCATTTGGGTTTTGAGACATTGTGAGCTAATTTTTCTTTGGGTTAAATAAGAATGGAAGATTTTGGGTTTGAAGATGTGTAAAATGGTGAAGATGAAGATGGTTTATATAGAGGTGGTGGGTTTTTAAAAATATATTTACTTTATATATATCCGTTTAATAACGGATATATATCGTTATATACTTTTGTGTCGGTGCAACTCTCGTCGTCTCCACGATTTGGAGCATAGCAGCGAACCTCGGCGAGGTTCCACGGTGTCAACGGCTTCGGCGAGGTGATGATGTGGGCGACGAAGGCAACAACGAGACCCACACCGGGTGCTCTCATGTTTGCATATTAAATTGTCAAAGTTTTCCGTCATTACACACACAAAAAAACAGAAACGCACACACCCTTAACAAAAAAATATCATCTCCTTAACCAGTAACATGTCTTGCTGTCTTGATCTTGTGCTTGCCTGTAACTCATTTGTTATATCGGAAATAATGCTAGCCTATTACCAGCGAGAGGTTGGGGAAGACATTCAGCATTGTAACATATTGGATTTCATAAACACATTATAACATATCAAATGGGGCGTATGGTTTAGAGTTTTAGAGAGAGAAAGTAGAAGATGGGAGCCTTTCTAGAGAGAAAGTAAACAAAAGAAAATGTTAGATTGAATGAAGGTCCAACCCTACACCTTGGGAGGTAGAGGTATTTATAGTTACATACTACCGTCCTCCTTGGATGTGGATCAAGCATACATTGGGTAAAGACCCGTCCGTCCTCCATGGTGTTACTCTAAACTAAACTATGCTAATAACTAACTAATAAACAAGCAAATAACGATATATCTACGAGCTAACTTATGCTAGATTATATTTGGGGTGACCGACTCTTCACTATGGAATTTCTAATTCTAACAATCCCCCAAGGAGGTCACCCCATGTTTTACATTTGAATCCTAGCATTCTATTTTATCTTGATCTTTAGCTCATAGACTTTAATTCTTCACATCCGCAATCTTTGTGCTTAAGTAGTGACTCTTCATAGTCCGATTATTTTGTACTTTCGGTGGAGGCCTTTCAGTGATCCACATCTTTGATGATCTTGAGCTTTCTTTGAGATCATCATTCTGATAAATCTCTGGATCACCCTTTGTAGTGTTGCCTTCATGTGATGTTGTGACTTTCGGACCGACATGCTCACACTTTCGGGATCATGACATCTTTCCATCGAGTAGCGGAGCTTTCTTGGCTCATGATATTTGCGGCGACGGCGTGCGTAGCGAAACATAGTATAAAAATATCATAGCGAGTTACGTAGATATGCATAAGTCATGATTTCTTCAATTAAGTGTGGATCTTTGTGAGCATGCGGCTTTGGATTGACTCCTCGATTCGATCAAGCGCAACCATCCAAATGTACGCAAACAACAGTTAGCAATAAAACACATGAAAGTGTCTTTGATCACTTTTGTTGAATTGAGTACACTGCCCACGGTTCCCGTTGATCAATACAAATCTTTTGTGATCGGTAGAATTCGAAGAATGTCCTTGACGGGGTTTCGCGGTGCTCTAGTTGTTCTCAAACCGGAACGTCTCAAAGAAGACAACACGGAGTGAGTGAACCGGTAATTGAGATTCACCGATTGATGAAAAATTGATTTGAGAAACAATCACGTATTGCTTAGAAGAAGAGTTTTGCAATCGACAAAGGTTTTATGAGAAAGATCAATTTTCAATCAAAATACCTTTTGTATTTGAAAATAGTACACATTTGATGTGCTAGAAAAGAAGAAATTTGCACATCGAGCGGTTTTCCAAAATATTTTTCAATCGGAGATACTTTTGAATTTAAAATATGAATACACATTCGATGTGCTAGAAAAGAAGATTTGCACATCGAAGGGTTTTCAAAAGTATTCGTCAATTCATTTCTGGACCAAGGTTGATTCAAGAATGAATCGCCCCATTGTTTCTATCCGGTTGTCACAAGCTTGATCTTTATAAAGATCTCATGTCACCCACCAAGAGCTTGTTTGATGTTGGCTCTAGAAGGCTTTCCATCTTCATCGTGAATATATTTAATATATCACTCGGATGTTCTTGCAATACCACAAGGATAATGCGTAGGACTCTTAATATATACTCACTTTCCACATTTGTGTGAAACAGTAAGTCTTCAAGAATAATGTGTCCTAATGAGATATTGTGGATGATCTCTTGGCTCTAGACTCAATTGTGCACATTTGGTTCCTATGCGAAGACTAGGGAGAGGTCTCCTTCTTCAATATCAACAATCTCTAAGAGAAAGTCGATAGATTATGTCGGTTCCCGTGAGAATGAAACAAGTCCTTTTAAGAGGAACTTGAGTAGCTTGGGAAGTTTAGTGCGGTCGTCCTTTGGGTCCATGACGTCTTGTCTTCAATCTGGCGTTACCTTGGTAACCACCGATGTATATGTATTGAACCCGATTCTTGCCCTAAGGTTGAATTATTGGAGGACTATTTCTTTTCACCCTTTTCACATTTAATTCTTTTCATTCTTCAACCCTTGATGCTTACCGAGACTTCATTACTAGAACCTTGTTGGGTTTGTTCTAATCTAGCTCTGTCTCGATCGGCACTCTTCCCATATCTCACTTTTCTCCTTTTTTCATCATACCTAAGGACTCTACACTATCTAGTGGATTGTCCTGGGTAGATCCCTCCGACTCTGGCGGGATCGTGGGAACGAATACCTAACCTAACCATCCTTATAACACCATGCATAAAGTAAATTGGTCAGTCTTTTGGTATTGTTCATTCTTCCGTGAAACCAATTGAAAAATTATTTGGAAAATCAATCAAGGTACTTGTGATATAAAATCAAAGCATTTTGTACCTTAATTGTTTTTGATCTTTTAGAAATGCTCAACATGTGCATATGATTTTATAAATTGTTTAGCACCTGGAGGCAAGAGTTCTCTTGAAATAAATTCTTGATCACAATTTCCATAGAAAAAGCCATTTGATTTTCTTTGGTAAGTTCTCCCCCTCAATATGTTCATAGGATATTTGAAATCATTTTATCACATAGAAGAAAGAGTTCATTGTTTGTTCAATCCCTTCAGTGCTTACCGAGACTTCATAACTAGAATCTTGTTGGGTTTGTTCCAGTCATAGCTCTGTCTCAGTCGGCACTCTTCCCATATCTCACTTTTCTCCTTTTTTTTCATCATACCATAGGACTCTACACTATCTCGTGGATTGTCCCTGGGTAGATCCCTCCGGCTCTCGCGGTGTTGAAACACACAGACCTTGATAGATCTTAAGCACTCGGAGATCGTTAGTGTTGCCTATGTAATCACAAGCAAACTAATAGAAGATCTCTACAACTCGTATTCTTTAGCGGAATGTAAATACAAGTTATAATAACTAAGAACTCTTAGATCCTCTATGGATCTTTTGATTATAGAAACTCTATGTTTTAGATATTTTACAAGACTTGAAGGCTTAGGAAAAACTTATCTAATACAAACTATTATGGTTTCTTTTATAGACAAGAAACCCTAATGACTCACGGCGTTTACAACGTCGCTCCTAATACAAACATAGACAAAGCATGCATCTAGACATGCATGCAACTAATCATATTGTTTTGCTAATCATATTGTTTATTACGAGTA
>CM040242.1:25826906-25929406 GCA_022545495.1 Chrysanthemum lavandulifolium
TGTGATTACTCATTGATGAATAGATCACGATGACAAAAGTGGTTACACGAGTGTAGCGTGAATCTAAAGCTGACCTATTATGAATGATATGATATGCAATAAGTCATGATGTAATGTTATCGCCATGATTCGGATGATATTTATACCACTTATGTATTTTTGAAAACAATACTTCTAAGTGAAATATAATCTTTTAACGTCTTGACCATTTTTAAATTACTTCACATGTATCTACATTGAAATGATATCAAGGCGATAATCATTTAGTGATAAATTGTGAAATTATAACTTTTAAATTAAGTAAAATAATGTCATTGAAATTTCCATGAAAGTGACAAAAGCGACTTCTAAAATCTAGTAAGTAAAGTAGTGCCGTCGGCGTTAGGAAAGCGAACTCAGCGGTCTTGGGAAGCTCATATGATAATCTCAAAGTTTTAGTACATGAGTTTTCATCCTAGAGGTCTCGAGCGTAAAGAAAATAGAGGTTAAATATGGTACTTTTAGTCCAAAATATAGTTTAAGGATGGTTTTCGGGCAAAGTTTGAGCGACCGTAATTAATTCATTACAACTCCGCTAAACAAACTATCGGACATTTGGAAAGTATACTTGGCGATTTCACTTTTACTAGAAGACTTCTCTTCATAAAAGTTCTAATTCAATGTTAAAAACAACCTTTTCTTTGGGACTAGTTTTGCGCCAAAACTTGTTTATTAGAAATCAAGTTATAGTTTTCTTATATGATAATAGTTCGGACAACTTTTATAAACATGTGTAATTTAGTGTTTACAAATCCGTTTTCTACGTTTTAAGATCCTTAACCCGTGTCAAAGTACTACTAACATATTTTAACAAATCGACATAATTTCTTTGTAGGATATTATATTTATTGTGTTGATGATTGGGTGGTCTTGGATGATCAAAATACATGTTTAACATTTTAGAGAGAAAGTAGAGAGAGGGTGTTCTTGCTAGAGTTACTCAAAGTATGGAATATTAGATTAATGAAAAGAAGCACCACCCCTTCCATGGATGGAAGGGTATTTACTCTCTGAGACTCAACGACCTCCTATCGGCTGTGGATCGAGGATACGGTGGGTAAAACCCGTCCTTCCTCTACGGTGTTGCTCTAAACTATACTCGCTACAAACTAATAAATAAACTACTAAATAAGCGTGACTAACGACAAGTCTACGAGCTAAATTAAGCTAGATAACATTTAGGGTGACCGACTCTTCACTATGGAATTTTCTAATTCTAACAATCTCCCCTAAGGAGGCCACCCCATGTTTACATTCGGAATCCTAGCATTCTATTCTTGACTTTGTTCTTGAGCTCGTGAACTTCAATTCTTCATTTAAGCAATCTTTGTGCATTAGTAGTGATTCTTCCAAGTCCGCATAGATTAGTACTTTAAGTGGAGGCCTTTGGGCGATCGCATCTTTGATCTTGAGCTTTCTTTGAGATCATCGACCATAGTAAATCTACGGATCACCCTTTGTTATGTTGCCATCATGTGAAGTTGTGACTTTTGGACGACATGCTCACACTTTTGAATCATGACATCTTTCCATCGAGTGGCGGAAGCCTTCTTTGGTTCATGATATTTGCGGCGTGACATAAGCATAGTATGAAATATCGAGCGAGGTTATGTGAATATGCTAGTCATGATTTCTTCAAATTAAGTGTGGATTACGTGAGCATGCGGCTTTGGATTGACTCCTCGATTACGATCGGTTTACAAGCGTCGGGTGTACACTCTGACGATTAGCAATAAAGTGCGCGAAGTGTCTTTGATCACTTTCATTGAATTGAATTACCGGACCCGGTTCCCCGTTGATCGGTACAAATCTTGCACTTGTGATCGGTGGGATTCTAAGAATCTCCTTGCCAGGGGGTTTCGCGGTGTTCATTTGTTCTCAGCCGGGCGTCTCAAAGAGACAACACGGGTGAGTGAACCGACAAATTGAGATTCAGCGATTGATGAAAAATGATTTGAAAAACAATCGCGTATTGCTTGAAGAAGAGTTTTGCAATCTGACGAAGGTTTTATGAGAAAGATCAATTTTCAATCAAAATACTTTTGTATTAGAGAATGAGTACACATTCGTGCTAGCGAAAAGAAGAGATTCGTACATCGAATGGTTTTCTAAAAGTATTTTTCAATCGGAGATACTTTTGAATTTGAAAACATAAGTACACATTCGTGCGTGCTAGAGAAAGAAGATTTGCACATCGAGCGGTTTTCAAAGTACGTCAATTCCATTCTGGACCAAGGTTGATTCAAGGCGGAATCGCCCATTGTTTTCTATCCGGTTGTCACAAGTTTGATCTTACGAGAAGATCTCGTATATCGCCCGCTGAGAGCTTGTTTGATGTAGGCTCAGAAGGATTTCCATCTTCATTGTGAATATTTTACATATCACTCGGATGTTCGGCAATACCACAAGGATAATCGTGGGACTCTTAATATATACTTACTTTCCACATTGTGTGAAAAAGCAAGTCTTCAGAATTTAGTGTCCTAACGAGATATTGTGGATGATCTCTTGGCTCTAGACTCAATAGTGCATTTTGGTTCACGTGTGGGAGACTGGGGAGAGGTCTCGCTGCTTGATATCAGCAATCTCTAAGAAAGTCGATAGATTATGTGGTTCCTGTGAGAATGAAACAAGCCCTTTTAAGAGGAACTTGAGTGGCTTGGGAAGTTTAGTCACGATGCATCCTTTGGGTCCATGATGTCTTATCTTCAATACCGGTGTTACCTTAGTAAACACTAGTAGCATATGTATTGAACCCGGTTTACGCCCTAAGGTTGAATTGATGGAGGCTATTTCTTTTCACCTTTTTCACATTCGGTTCTTTTCATTCTTGACCCGCCCGATGCTTCAGAGACTTCATAACTAGAACCTTGTTGGGTTTATTCGATTACTAGCTGCATCTCGATCCACTTTCTTCCATATTCTCATTTTCTCTCCTTTTCATACATGCCTAAGGACTCTACACTATCTAGTGAATTGTCCACAGGTAGATCCCTCCGATACTGGCGGATCGTGGGAACAAATACCTAACCTAACCAACCTTATAACACCATGCATTAAGTAAAATGGTGGGTCTTTTAGTGCAGTTCATACTTCCTTGAAACTAGAGGTGGCAATCCTGCGACCATTTTAGAAAAATGGGTTGCTATGAGATCAAAAATAACAACTTATGGGTTGGATTGGGTTACCCGTTTGCAAAGAATAGGTCGAATGGGTTCAACATATGGACTTATGTGAATCAAGCAAATGGGTCGAATGGGTCGACAAATGGGTCGAATGGGTCGGCAAGAAATGGGATGATAACTCGACCATCATTAGATGTCGTGTTTTTATGTTTTTATCGTTTTACATTTTTTGTCGGTTTAACATTTTCATCCGTTTTTGCGCGTTTCGTCATTTTTACGTTTACGTCGTTTTAACGTTTTAAATCCGTTTTTCGTTTTCATCCGTTTTTCTGCGTTTAGTCCGTTTTTACGTTTTCATTCTGTTTTTCGTTTAAATGCGTGTTTTCGGCGTTTGTCCGTTTTTACGTTTCGTGTACATTTTTTCGCGTTTTAGTAGTTTTCGTTTCGACCGTTTTTGCGTTTAGTCCGTTTTGCATTTTCATAGTTTTACGTTTTGGCCGTTTTACGTTTTGTCCGTTTTTAGCGTTTCGCCCATTTTTCGTTTTCGTCATTTTATTCACGTTTTCATCCGTTTTGTCCACTTTTTCGTTTCATCCGGTTTTCGTTTCGTCGTTTTTCGCGTTTTCATCGGTTTTCGTTTCGTGCATTTTGCGCGTTTTGGCCGTTTTCGTTTCGGCCGTTTTGCATATTTCGTCCGTTTTTTCGTTTTTCGTCCGTTTTGCGCGTTTCGTCCAGTTTTGGCGTTTTCGTCAGATTTTCAGCGTTTAGCCCTTTTTACGTTTTCGTCCGTTTTACGTTTCGTAGTTTTTGCGTTTTCGCGTTTTTAAGTCTTAATCGGTTTTTATGTTTTCATCCATTTTACGTTTTCGTCCTTTTTCGTTTTATGTCTGTTTTTCGCGTTTTCGTGGTTTATTTACGTTTTCGTTAGTTTTTTTACGTTTTTATCCATTTTTGCGTGTTTTCATCCATTTTTTTGCGTTTTCGTCCGTTTTTTACGTTTTAATCCGTTTTTGGGCGTTTTCGTCCATTTATTTACGTTTTCGTCTAGTTTTTTACGTTTTTGCGCGTTTTTGTCAGTTTTTTTTACGTTTTCATCCGTTTTTGGGCGTTTCATCCACATTTTTACATTTTAGTCTGTTTTTTTACGTTTTCATCTGTTTTTGCGCGTTTTCGTCCACTTTTTTACGTTTTTGTCAATATTTTCTGACGTAAAAAGCGTGAAGTAAAGCATGTAAAAACGGACAAGCAGCAAAGCGGATGGCGTAATCGGACAAGCGTGCGCGACACGCAGAAAAATGCGGGCGGCGCAAGGCGGCTGGCGCGTGCTGACGGCGTGTAAAACAAGCAGGCAAGCGCCGCAGACGGCGTAAAAATGAGACGGCGTAAAAATGGACCGCTGCGCAAAATAGATGGCGTAAAAAGCGGACTCTGGCTGCTGTAACGACGCGTAAATAGCGAACGGCGTAAGCGGTAACGGAAGCGTGGTAAGCGCAAAGCGGCGGCAGGTAAGCGGGGCGCGCGGGCGGCGGCACTGTGCTTGAATAGCGGCAAGCGGATGAAAGCACGTAAAACGGCGGGCGTAAAACGCGCCGCGATGAAAACTTAAAAAAGCGAGCAGCGAGCAACGGATGGCGTGCGCAGACGGCAGCAAGCGCAACGGATGGCGTCAAAGCAGACGGCCGCAAACAGACGGCATCTTCGACAACGGCTGCGGGCAACGCTGCAAAAGGGATAACAGCGTAAAGGGAGAAGCGTAAGCGGATAGCGGACGGGCAAAAAGCGGCATGCGTGTAACACGGCGCGGCGAACGGCGTAAAAAGCAAAAACGGAGCGGAAAGCGGACGAAACATACACTAGTAGCATGATTACGGTGGAAATGTAGCGAGTCGACCCGACCCGGCCCGACCCAACCCGTTTGACCCATGACCCATTCAACCCGTTCTTATAGTATGACCGTTTGACCATGACCCATTTGACCCGTAAACCATTTGACCCATGACCCAAACCGGCCCGAGCCGACCCATTTGCCACCTCTGCTTGAAACCAATTGAAAAATCATTTGGAAAACAATCAAGATACTTGTGATACGAGATCAAAGCATTTTGTACCCTAATAGTTTTGATCATTAAGAAAACCTCCCCAACATGCATATGATTTAGAAATTGTTTAGCACAAGGAGGCGAAGGACTTTGAAATATTTTCTTTGATCACAATTTTCATACGAAAAAGCCATTTGATTTTCATGGTAAAATTCTCCCCTCGATATGTGCGTTGGATATTTGAAATTATTTTTCACATAGAGCAAGAGTTCTTTTGAAGCACATCCACAATCACAAAAGCCATTAAGAAACCATTAGAAAACACAATCAAGGTGCTTTATAATCTCTTTTTAAAAACTTTTGTACCTCGATGGTTTTGCTCCCCCACCGATATGTTAGCGAGATTGAAAGCGTTTAGCACATATGAAGGCGACTGCACAACTAAATCAAAATGATCAACTTTTATCAAATTTCATTATTAAATCACAAATTCTCCCCGATCAAAATATCAAATCCTTTGAGATTTTGGATCCCAAGTAATTAATTAGGTTTAGAAAACATGGGAGAAAATGTGGCCTTGTTTAAATACTCATACGGTTTTGGATAAATCCTCCTCCTCAACATGTGCATTGTGTATTTGAAATCGTTTGGCACATGGAGGCGGGAGTGCCTTTGAAGGACTAAAATCAATTCCATTTTAAAGCAGTTTGAGATTTAAATCACGATCTCCCGCGATCAAAATTTCAAACCATTTGAGATTTGTGATCCCAAAGATTTAAATTATTTAAAAGATTTTGGGGAAAGGCGTGGCAGATTCAATTTATGAAAAATGACGGATAAGGACCAATTTAAGACATTAAAGATTGTTAGTGTCATGTATGATAGTTTTTAAGAGATCTTTAGTAAAATAAAACAATTTCACAATCAAACAAAACGAAAAATTTCATTTTGAAAGACCTTGATTCTAAAGAAAAAATTATACCATGACATAACATTAAATCTTTAGATCACCACTTATATTGTACAAAGCGAACTTTTGTGAAGAAATATCGTTTTGAAAATATTTTATTTTAAATCCTCTCCCCTCGATCCATGACCGTAGTCGATAATTGGTGACTCGAGTTTGATAAAATGAAGTCCGGTGATTTTCAAAATTTAGTCAATATATTTTCAAAACAACATTTTTCCATTTTCAAAACAATTTAATTCATATTATTCAAAATTGTTTAAAATGGTATCTGCGCTAAAGATTAGATTAGGTGGTTGAGCGCTTTTGTTGTTGTTCTTTGTAGGGTTTGGAAGAAAAAGCAGTCTGCGGATGCGGTGAGACTTCTTCTTACGTTGCATTTTGAATGCCAGCGAGGTCAAATTAAGCTCCGTTTCTTCAATCACTTGAAGAAAACCATCTGGCGATGCGGTGAGACCTCTTCACGTTGCATTTATGCCAACTCTCCATAGAAGTCGATTAAGCTCCGTTTCTTCATTTGTCAACCCAAGATATAGTTACCCTTGCTTCTGCATCGATCATCTTCAATTGTGGGATCCGGATCGGGAACATTCTTATACCAATATACGCATCGTTAGTGAACACGCATATAAATATATGGTGGTCGACAACACCCAACGACAATCGACTAATTAAAGTCAATTCAACATAACAATCGGATCATATAAGGCATGGGGTTAATGTGTTAATCAAATTCTAATCATCTAAACCTAACAATCATATCCTAAATACCTAGTCCTTCGACACGGGCAAATATCATTTTAATTAAGCACGTGGGATAATTAAAGCTCGTTAGATGATATAGATTTGAAAACATTCTCCCCTAAATCAATGACTCATTTTTCTAAAAAGTTTAAAAGTGCGAAGTCATTGATTGAGTTTGCAAGTGTCTGAAAACTACGATCTTGATTGATTTTCAAACAACTCATTTTACCACCATTTTGAAATACAACAAATATTTTTACGAAGAATTTTAGGCGGAAAAACATTTGTGTAGGAGCAACGATCCTTGACATACTTTCCTCAATATATTTTAGGATAAGTGCGAAATATTTGAAAATTATTTAAGCGTAGCACTTTCCTTCTTTGAAAAGCAAGTTGCTATGCTCAAATAATAGCAAACCATGGTTTAAGCACGGATTCAAATCAAGTAGCGCAAGCCATAGTTTGAGACATGTTTTGGAAAGAATATTTACACCTCCCGCCGAACTTCATCTATGGTCCCGTGCCATTATTGAATGACATTTCTAAGACCGTAGATTTTATCAATACCGAAGACATGTCTTGAGAAAAACATATTTTTGGTATTTTTGAAATTTTCTGATTTTTATGGTTTTTGAAGGTTTTATATTTTTATATTTTCTTTTGATGGTTTTATATTTTTCTATTTTGTTTTTGTTGGTTTTATAATTTTGTATTTTGTTTTCGATAAATATATACAAGGATAGAAGATGATATAGTTAAAGAAGATGATGATACAGTCTGAGATAAGGATATCGAGCGACGTCGTCAGAAGATGAAGTCATCAACTCTTAAACATTCACCACCAAAGCTTCGAGGCTCTTGAATCGAAGAAAGAAATTGAACCATCGAAAGTGAGACTTTGCGACTTTCCCCAAACCGAAAATCCTTTAGGCGGCGGATTCAAGCTCTATTTCAAGCTTGCCTTAGCGGTGCACAATGAAGCACACCATTATCATAAATCACTGGCTGCTCCTTTTAAGAATAATCACCGTGATTCTTCGTTCGAGGTTATATCATCCAATAGAACAACGACAGCGTATCATTTCACATTAAAATAATCTTCTCAAATTCCATACCCTTTGAAGTCGAAGCAATCCATACGAAGTTTTCAAGAAACCACTTCCCAAGTAGTTGAAATGATGCGGTCCGTCTCTTAGTATAATGCTCAAGAACTCTCCGAATACACTTCATGGGGAATGAAGAACACCTTCCCATGTTCACATTTTTCTTCCACGATGAGCGTGTATGAAGCTCAAGAACCGAAGTACACCAATATCCAAGAACTCTCCGAATACGCATCATGCGAAAGGAAAACACCTCCCCAATGTTTGTGGTAAACAATGGCTTTCTTTCCGATGATCGTGTATGAAGCTCAGGACCAGTACACACATTCCCAAGAGAGAACAACCGATAACATTGAAGAAGCGGGCCGAATCATCGATTATCTCTGCGGTGACAATCTGCGGATGTCAACACGGAATAAGTGATTATATCTACGAATCACAGTTAAGCCCTCAAGTAAAGCAATTTGAGCATCCCTAATGTACACAATTCTCTCTCCACGATGATTGCGATAACATCGAGATCATCACACACCAATGTACCTCTTATATCTTGAAACATTCTCAACATCTCTTCCCCACATAGTTGAAATAAACACAAAGCGCCATGAGTCGAACCTTGAGTTTTCTGCGGTAATGACAATAGTCTTCCGGGATATCTTCAATCACTTAGAAGTATTAAGCTCATCAAGATTACTCGCGTTTAGTTATGAGTCTCCTTCCCCGCACTGGTTTTGATACTTGAGAATCAACACTTTGTAAGCCCGTATACTAGAAATTTGTTGAGAAGAACACTTGAACTCTTGTGGAATCAACTTTGAAGAATATGAGCAAGTATAATTGGGGCTTAAATTCGACATATCACTCTCCCCAATTAGTCATGTCCCTAAACCGACAATCTGTATGATGAATGACCAGTTAAGAAGAAGTCTTTTGATAATCAACGCAACTCGTCTTTTAGTCTTCTAACATGTAGCGAAAATGTAGAATAGGCGTAGACTCGACCTTCTTCAAGATTGTCCGGTTGAGGAATAGATAGTTAACATCTTCAACTCACCAAAACAAGAACATCACCAAAAGCATCCCAATCAACACATCTTGCAAATCCCTTAACTAAAATCCTCCCAATCAAACAAAACGAGAAAGATGTTCATCAAGGAAATCAACAATCGGGCATAGCGAACACACGAAATGGTAACACCAAGCAAACAATCACATCAAACAAGAGCGAAGGTTGTTGGAATCATCATGTTGATGTGCACGTGAAGCATTAACGGAAGCACTTTGTCAATAACCTCATATCGACTTGTGAAGATGTCAACTAATCGGCTCTTAAGAAGAAACTCCATGTGAAGATTACCCGATAAGAAGCTCGGTTCTTACATGAGTTTAGAGCCGTATGACCATTAAATTCTCAAATAATAATCAACCATGCGGTAATTTCACACTTCTTCTCCCTCAAGAATTGCAAGCGGAGTTGCCATTCTTGATTAAATAAGTGAAAATCATCCGAATGTTCTATTCACACTTCTCTCCCATAAAATAAGCACATGATGTCGCCATCTTCATTATAATCGAGCAAGTGGAATGAGAAAAACAATCGATGGTAGCCGGTTCACTTGATGGTGAAGCGCATGGAAAAGTATGAAGCATGTTGATGAGAATGGTCATAATAAGAAGATTTCTCTTCTTGGAAGATAAAGCGCCTTGAAGCGTACACTTTTCTTTTCTTTAGAGAGCGAGGCATGAATAAGAAGTGTTCATACGTCATAAGAAGATTTCTTCTTGGAAGAAAATGCGCATCGAAGCGCACACATTTCTTTTCTTTGGAGTCTGAGGCACAGGCGATGTGAGCAGGGCGTTGTGGGACCTTAGTTTTATCAACCTTATCACTTTACCAAGCAAACCCAACACGTATACAAGTATAACCACGTGAAACAAACACAAAGCGTAAAGCTTAGAAATAAGATGAGAAAGATGGTGACTTGAAGATATAAATTCGTGTATGATGTGAGACAAGATAAACACAAGATGTTGTATATTCAATAAAGAAAACACACACACACACACTTTCTAGCACACCTCAAATGACCATTTGAGGGGTATTTATAATCTAAACAACTTAAAACCCTAAAGGCTTTAGCTTGGGCTTTCTTTGAGCTTCGTGGACTTGGATTGTATTACACATTATAAGCGGCTAGCTAAACAACGTTTAACCAAATAGCAGCCCAATCCACGAGCCGTTGACTATTCTATCACGATATCTAACACACGTTACAAAGTTCCTAAGCGTGAATGACCATCACTTCTAATAAAACTATTAAGGCTAACAATCTCCCCTAAGGGTGGTCATTCAGACGATGCTCCACTTGATTAGATCTCTACTTTCCTTGAGCTTGAACTGCGTGTAGATATAGAATAGTCTTGATTCTTTGTTCCTTCATGCTTTGTGATCGGATAATGTGGTTGTCGACATTGTCAACCGTTGGTTAGGTATCTCCACGTCTTTCTCCACCATGCTCACACTTCTATTTGTCTTTTGGTTACCAATGATGTAGTTCTCGAGTCTTTAAACTTTGTAGATTCTTTGACATTGACGAAGAATCATCTCCTTTGATTATGATGAGAACTTTCATGTGTTGTTGGTTTGAGCATGTGGCGAGTCTGCACGATCCATCCGCTCGTAGCTTCCATAGAAGAAAACATAAAACATTGTTTGTAATAAGCGGATTAAGCACCAAGTTTGAATTTGAGGTGTTAACACATAGTGTGAAAACACGTCTCTAATTCTCAGGCCGTTCTGAACCGGAGTCCACAAGTGAGATAACGCGATGCACGAAATACACCTCGATTCGGATGAGTCGTTGAGGTACACGAAGCATCACCTGACATTGTAGACCGTTTGAGACACACTAAGCGTAATCCACGGAGAATTACAAGTGACTGCTTGTCGAGGCTGCTTGATGTTGACCACGGCGAGTTTCCATTCAATCATTGAAGATTACGGTTGTAAAACTTCTCATAAATGTTACGGCAGATTGCTAAGATCTGCGTGGGACTCTAGGATATATCACTTGTGCCCTTATAGATGAACAACAAGCGATGTCATGTCAAGTGTTCCTATGAGATCTTTTGATGAATCTCGTGGCTCTAGACTCAATAGTGCATTTTGGTTTTCCCGAGCGGAGACTAGGAGAGGTCTCCTTCTTCAATATCAACAATCTAAGAGAAAGTCGATAGATTATGTAGGGTTCCGGTGAAAGTGAAACAAATCCTTTTAAGAGGAATTGAGTGGCTAGAAGGTTTAGTGCGGTCGTCCTTTGGGTCCATAGCGTTTTGTCTTCAATACCGGTGTTAACTAGTGACAACCGATGGCGAGATGAATTGAACCGGTTTACGCCTAAGGTTGAATATGGAGGCTATTTCTTTTCACCCTTTCTCATTACATTTCTTTTTAATTCTTCAACCCCTTCTTTCTCCTTTCTCACATTACTCCTTTTTCAATCATACCTAAGGACTTCTAATACTACACTATTTGTGATGTCCTTGGGTAGATCCTCCAAACTCTGGCGAGATAATAGACGGATTTCCTATTCTTAGTCACCTTATAACTCCATGATTGCCCTATTGTTGCCATAAAACCATTTTCTTGAAAATCTCGAGTGTTTATGATAGAAAACATGTTTGAAACACTCCGTGAGTTTTATATTTTCGAAACACTCCCCTTCACATGTGCTTATAAGTTTTGAGTAAATGCACATAGAGGTAGAGTTCGCACTTTTGAATTGATCGACTTTAAATGAACTAGACCGATTCGAGACACGTTTACATCACTAGAGAACTAGCTTGAAATTATTACCCGTCTTGGTCAAGTCCATAGAAAGTTTCTCGAGATGTTACATGATTCCTTCGTCAATTCATTGGTTTCAATGAGTCGAGCTCTTTTGAGATTCAAACAACGATTTTGATCACATTTTAATCACGTCTCCTCCCTCAAAAATAGCATAATCGTGATATTTTTATATCAATGGATTAAACAACATTTAGAATCTTTTGGGAGACAAGCGGATTTGATTTAAGCATGAATTTGGAACATTTTGTTTTATACTCCCCTTTAATAAAGCATAATCAATTAAAGGGTTTAGAGGAGTTATCTTGAGCACAAAATATTTTGAAAGATTTTGAAAAAATCTTTTGAACAATCTTGAAAAGGTGCTCAAGATGATGATGATTTCTCACCATTTTTAAATGTAGTGCCTTCAAGCGTACACCTCATTTTTCGATCAAAGCACGAGTTTTGATTTGAAAATAATCAAAGTCATCATTTGGTCCGGGTTTCGTCTTGATGTATCGAAAGCCATTTTATGAAGAAATTTTGAGAAGCGACATGTTTTGGAAAACAATTAAAGAACTCTCGCTCAAGCATCCATACATGCCGTATCATTGTTGAATGACATTTCTAAAGCGTCTGAGAATATTGATTATACAAGAGACATGTCGTAGAAGAATATTTTTGATTTATGATTTTCTATTGTTTTGTATTTTGAAAGTTTTATATTTTATATTTTGCTTTTGTTGGTTTTTCAAATTTTGTATTTTGTTTTCAAAAATATTTACTGTGACTTTGGAAAATAATTTTCAAGAAGATTCGAGAAGACGTTCTAACTCCTCGGGGTTGAAACCCGCATTCAATTCGTCGAACTAAATACTCAAACCTTTCTTTTGGAAGGGCTTTAGTTAATAGATCGGCGAGTTGGTATCGATCTTCACGAAGAATAGTTCAATGATACCATTTTCGACGTACTCTTTGATGAAGTGATAGTGGACTCGATATGCTTAGTCTTTGGTGATGAGCAGGATTGCATGATATGGCTATGGCACTTTTCGAGTCACAATACATAGGTATTTTATCGAAAGTAAAGCCATAATCGTGAGTTGTGTTCTCATCCATAGAACTTGAGCACAACACGCAGATAGAGACACATACTCGACCACGGTTGAAAGTGCATGCAATCTTGTTTCTTTGAAGACCGGTGACTAGCTTTTCACCCAAAATTGTGCTCCTCGGATGTACTTTTGTCAGTAACTTGATCACTGCGTGGTCCGATCTCGAAAAGGCAATTAGATCAAATCCGGTTCCTTCGGATACCAAAGTCCCATGTGAATGGATGTCTTGGTGCGAAGATCCGTTTAACCTCTTTGAGGTGCGATTCAGTGAGGCTTTGCACGGCCGTGCTAATAAGCAAGCAAACAAAATGAATATCGGTCGACTAGCGATAAGATACATGAGAGAACCAATCATGCACCGATATTTCTTGGATCAATAGGTTTCCCAAACAAATCGGCTCAATTTTTGGTGAAGTTACCATTGGTGTTCGACCGAGTCACAATTGTCCATACCATGATTTTCAAAATCTCGGTTGTGTATTTAGCTTGATTTATAAAAATTCACGAGGGACCGATGTATTTGTAAACCAAGAAAAATTTTAGTTCCCCATCATGGACATTTCAAATTTGCTTTTCATGAGATTTTCAAAGTGTTTTGAAAGATTCGGATTAGTGGACCCAAAGATGATGTCGTCCACATAATCGAACAATCAAAATGTCGTTTTGCATTTTGTGTAAACAAGGTAGGATCAACTGTTCCTTTGGTGAAATTGTTTTGGATAAGGAAAGAGGACATTCGTCATACCACGCTCTCGGAGCTTGTTTTAAACCGTAGATTGCCTTTTTGAGTTTGTAGCGTGAGTCGGATGTTCCATGTCTATGAAGCCTTGGGTGACTCACGTACACTTCTTCTTTCGAGTTCCATTCAAGAACGTGGTCTTAATGTCCATCCGATAAACCGTGATGTTTTTGTGAATGCATAGGCCAAGAATATCTGACCGCTTCAAGTCTAGCTACCGCGCGAATGACTCTTCAAAGTCTATTCCTCTTCTGTCTGTATCCTTTGGCCACAAGGCGAGCTTTGTTGCGATTACGGTCATTTCTTCATCCCGTTTGTTTTCCATAACCATTTAAGATCAATGACTCTAACGTTAATGGGTCTTGGAACCTTTTCCCACGAGTCATGTAGGCGGTATTGAAAGTTCCTCTGCATTGCTTCTATCCATGCGGGATGCGCCATTGCCTCACGAATGTTCTTTGGTTCTAGATTGCTAATTGAGCAAAGGTAAATGCACAAGTCGCAATCGGTGGCAGAGTTGGCGTCTCGTCACGAATTGGCGTGAAGGTTCACCAATAACTTGTTCAATTGGGTGGTCTTTTGTCCACTTCGAGTAGAAGGATACCGTTGGTTATCGTATCACGAATTAGATGGTTCTCGTAAGCTTGAGGAAGATTCAAGCGATTCCGTAGCAAGCGGGTTTTCAAATAAGTCGTCATCTAACGTTGCATCGTTACGGTTTTGGTTTTGCTCATCAACTCTTGGTAGAACGGGTGCAATAACTCGAGTAGATGTAGATGATGTTGATGGAGTTGGTGCATTGGTTTCGACCGTTGTAGATGCATCTTACATTGGTGGTGGAGGATGATTTTGGCGGGTGCAGCGGAATGATGGTTTGATGCATTTGTCGAAGTTCCACCATAGTATTCATCGAACATTAACTCGAAGAAATTCTCCCATTCTTGTTCTTTAGGATTGTCAAACGAGGTTGATTGAGCTCTTTGAGGTGCGAGTCCGATCGATGTGTTGAAGTCCGCCGGTTTAGTGCGGGTTCTAGGCGAGTCTCTCGAAGCCATCTGTGAAAGTTCATCAAATTTCACATTCATCGTCTCCATGATCCTCCTAGTTCTTACATTATACACCACAGATGCCCTCGAGTTATCACGAATATCCAATGAAGATTCCAATATCACCTTTGCTTCGGTTTTCCAAGATCTTCTCATCATTCGTAGGATAGCACAAAGCGCCAAACACGTGAAAGTAAGAGATCGTCGGTTTTCATTGTTTACTATTTCATATGGGGTTTTATTGAATCTTGGATGGATGAGAGATCGGTTACAGAGTGAAACAAGCGTTGCAACAAGATCGACCACGTGAAATAACGGTGCACTAGAATAGATTAGCATTGTGCGGCGACTTCCACAAGAGTTCTATTTCTTCTTTCAACTACCCCATTCTGCGTGGAGTTCTAACGGTGATGTCGATGAGTAATTCCAACATCTTCAAAATAAGCTCTTAACTCACGATTAGTGAATTACGTGCGTTATGCATTCTTACAACCCTTCGGAGTTTGAAGAAGTACTTGAATTCGCTTCGAAAGGTGATGATGATGCACGGTGCTTCGTCTTTTGATCTCGAAACTTAACCCATGTATATCTCGAATAGTCATCGGCGATAACAAGAATATACTTTTTCCATTAATGCTTTCAACTCTCATTGGGCCACATAAGTCCATGTGCAACATATGCAACTTTGCTTCGAACTAGGTGCGGTTTGGGTTTATATGATGCTCTTTTGCTTTTCCTTGTTCGCATGATGGACATAAGTGATCCTTGGTGTATTTGAACTTTGGAAGTCCGTTGTGATGTTGTCTTTGGCAATTTTGTTGATGGTGTCGAAATTGAGATGAGATAACCAACCGTGCCACAACCAGGGTGTGTTCGGATGCTCGTGTCATAAGACATATTGGTGATGAAGAGGCCATTTGTTGATGTCGATAGCATACAAGTTTGTATCACGATTCCCGTTAAAGATCGATTGCCATCCAAGTTTCTATGAAGCAAGCATTTTTCCTAAAGCAACCTCTAAATGCATCACGAATCCGCCTGGTGAAAACAAATTGTGTCCAACCCTCGACATAGTAAACCGAGTGATCAAATAATTTCCAAAAGGTAGATCTCCATAACCCATGATAGTTGCTACATGATCATTTCAAGCGTCACGGTTTCCATGAATTTCAGACGAAATTGATCGTGACTTGATTCGGTCATGTGCTTGGAGCAACCAGTCGGCGATCAAAGACAAATTTCGATAACACGCCGATGTGAGAAAGAATATTGTGGAAACCGTTTTGATTTAGGTTCCTTTGGGTTAGAGGTAAAATCCTTATCACACTCGAGAGGGTTTCTCTGAGGATTACGGTTTATCACTCATTGTACCATTACGGGTGTGAAAGTTCTACATGGGTTTCAAATATCATCCCTAAAGTATACACGTTGGTTCTGTCGAGAGTGTAAAGCCTAAGTTTTGCAACTAGTCTTCCTACTCGTTTAGCGTAATTACTTTTTGGGACGTTCTTCTTGCGGGCTTATCATTCACATTCTTAGAAACACAATCATCTTGAACATTTAAAGATTTCTTGCAAGTTAAGCAAAGAGATTCAACACATTCATTAGACTTAGCAAGTTTCACAGATTCAATACATTCAGATGAAATGTCTTTCTTATTCAAAATTTGTAAATTCCTAGGGTGTTCTTCTACTTTCTTCTCTTTATTCAAGCTACTACTCCTAGAGGCATGCGAGACTCTATTGTTCCTTGTATTGCTCTTAGGCTTTAGTCTGCTTTGCTCCTAGAGGTGCTTTCTAGTCCAGTAGAAGGTGAGGCACACGCATTAGGATTCACATTTTATGAAGGAGGTGGTTTCATTATCCTAGTCTCTTTAGATGTGGAGGCGGACGCATTAGTGGTACTCATCTTAAAAGGCGGTGCTAAAACTTTAGGATTCTCAATAACCGCTTTCCCTTTATCAACATTTTGTTTAGGCACGGCAGGTGGAGTAGTGGTTTTGATGAAACATTTTCTCATTGACATTTGGAGGAGGCAAAAGCAGACATTTTGGTTTTGAAACCGGTTTGAGAACATTTGCTTTCTCCGGTCAATGGTTTTGTAATCACAGTTTCCTTGCCTTTCCTTTTGACTTTCGGTGAGCCCTCAAAAGATCATTTTAGCTTTCATGTCATTGTAGGCACGCTCATCGACAATTTGTCATACTTGCATTCCTCGTTTTCGATCAAGTTGTTTAAAATATGAGATATTTTCTTTTCAAGTTTCATAAGAGCTTTTCATATTTTGAAACAATTTCGGAGGTCTCATCACAGGTCTTTCATGATCTTCAACAGAATATGTTTGCAAAATGATGGACATAATATCGATGGTTAGAACATCTTGGAGAGAGAATCATTTAAAGTTTCCAAAACTTTGATGTGTTCAACAACATCATTAGCTTGCTTTACCGGATTTATGGTCCTTGACAAAGTCGGTTGTTTCTTTCAAACGCTTGTTCAAAATGAATTACCCTTGCACTGATGTTATTCGGTGAGGGCAATTTGAGTTTCAAAAACTTTTTCTGTTCATTATCAAAACTATTAAACGGATGTTTCTAATATTGGTTTTAGTTTTAACGGTCTCTTGAAGATCTGCAATTCTCGTTTCACATTTTCCAAAATACTTGCGCTTCACTTGTGTTAAAAGGATTGTTTGAAGACATTTGTTCAATGTTCGAAAGAGAATTGGAGACAACAACTGGTTTTGAAGGCGATTTTGGCTGGTGTTGACACTTTGTTTGAAACACTTGAGTGGTGGAAAAGCGTTGTGGTCCTTTTGAGAAACAAAAGGAAGAACATTAATTTGGTTCCATTTGTTATAATCAATCGGTTTGATTTCCGGATGTTTTGTTTCATTTTAGATCTACTCTCCTCGAGATAGTTCCAATGTTTCAAGAGAATCATGCACAATTATAGGTTCATGCAAAGGTTTTCCATTGTGCAACACATTACGAGATTTACGAGCTTTCTTGAGAAGCGAAGAAGGGTCATTACCAAGTGGCATCTTATGTGAAGTATGAAAGCGTGGATTTACTTGGTTAGAAAGCATCTTGTTTGATTTAGTTGAATGACCCGTTGTAAGAAGCAAATTGTCCAAAGTTTTGATTTTTCCGTTTTATCAAGAATTTCATCAAGAAGAGAATCTTCTCGTTTTGAAAAATCGACAATCAACTGTTTCTTTTCTTTTCAAGATCGAAAAGCAGTGCTTTTTGTTTAGAAAGTTGGTCATTTAGATCGAAATTTCCTTGTTTAAAGATTTGATTTTCAAATTGATTCACATCAAGTGTATCGTATTTGAGTTGCAATTGTTTTCTCTTAAAAGCGAATCTCGATAACCAATTTCTAATTCGGACATTTTGTTTGTATGAAATTCATAGGCTTTGGCATGCTCCTTGTAACTCTCAAGCTCGGTCAATTTAGCATTCGCGGCCTTAACCGCGATTGACCGTTCTAACTTTCTCGACTTCAATGCCACATTGATTGATTAATGATTCAACATAACGCGTGTTTCCTCATCCGTCTCGATTATTTTGTGCCACACGCCTCCACTAGGATCCACATCAGGTCTCGAGTTAGTATTGCTACAACTCGGATTGTCGGTATGTATCATAAGTAGGTCTTGGCGTCGCGAGAATCTTGTTCGTCATGAGTAAACACATCGAATATGACATTGTTATAGCATGGATCAATGATTGGTACCTCGAGATACGGTATTGGCGTCATAGGCGGGGAGGTGAGTCGACTCGGTGTCTTACTTAGCTTCACGAAGATTTGCCATGAAGATGCGATTCGCATTAATTTCCTCGAGGTCTTCCAAATCATCCATAATAGCCATAAAGTCATGTTCCTCGGCACTCAATCGAAATCCGGTAGCGTTGCTTTTGTACCAACAGGCGGTTTTGAAGATACTCAAGATCGTTCTTGTTTGGCTTAGAAGGACAATTCCTTGCCATGTGACCCATTCCTTGTGGTTATAACACTTAATCGATTACCGATTCACATTTCCATGATTCCCAACATTGGGCTGCAACATTCGATTCGATTACCTTGCTCTATTCCCAACATTCGGTCTCATCGATTACCCTTATTCGGAACCTTTGATTACCCATGCGAAATCCAGTAGCATATCCTGCGATTCCCAATAACTCCAACCATTTGACCTTGATTACCCATATTCACACCCGGTGTGCAATTTGCATTGCAGTGTTTGATGATATCCTTTGGTTATTGTTAGTAGGTGTGGAATAGCGACCTTTGATTACTTGACCCAAGAGAGAAATTATTTGGGACATAGGGTCTTCTTGATCGATTCGAGATCGGTGATTTCTTGTTCTGGTATTGTTGATCTGGATAGAATTGTTGTTGTGGGCGCAAGTTGTTGTTGTTGGAAGATGATGAAGCTTGTTGTTGTGTATTCAGAAGATAGAGTCTTAGCAATGAGTGCCAATGGATCATGATTCTTTGCCAATATTTCTTTCGACTTCATTCACTTCATTTTGGTTTTGTTTGGAAAATCATTGATTGATCAAAGTTCACTGATGAAGGTCTTTTGTTTGGTTGACAATAGTTACATATCGTCCCCATTCTTACGGTAGATTATTCGGGAACTTGATGTTTTGAGCGATAGTTACGGGTGTCGACTTGTTTCGATTAGCTCATTCATCAAAGTGCAAAACCTTCCATAGTAGGATTCAATGGATTCTCACAGTGTAGAAGTGAACTTTTCCCATTCGATTAGCAACTTGTTCTCCATGTCTTGATGACCAATTTACATTCCATGACAAAGTCGTCTAACACGTTCCACATATCGAAGCGGTTTCTGGCTGTCTACCGCAACAAAGATGTCTATTGGTAAACCCGGTTGGATAATATGAATTGCCATGTCATGCGCTTCGACTTGTTTACGATCCTCTGCGGTGTATTGATTCGTATTGAAGGCGAGAAGATGGTGCGGTGGGAGGTGTTGCATCGATTTCGGGTTCATTAACTTGTCGGTGGAAGGGTCCATCTGAATAGATTTAATCATGAGTTTGCCATTAGGTTTGGTCTTTATGTACGGAGCATTCGACTTGTCCATTGAAGATAACCACCTTTTGCCAACATAGGAGGTCGGTTTTCGGCACCGGTGCATGAATGTCTTGTTGAGTTGCCATTGATGAAGGTATGATCGATAAAGTTGATGTAGGATCGATTCAACGATAAAGGGGTTGTGGTTGATGAAGATTAAGCTCGGTTGAGGTGTTTCGAAAGTCGTGCTCGTAAACTCGGTTCTTAAAAATTTTCGCCCAAAATTTGAAATTCACTATAAAAATCAATTCTAAGGACGTATGAAAATTTTGAGTTATGACAATTTTGGCGCCAAATTTGACGAAAAATTTGAATTTAGGCCCAAAAATTTGAATTTTGACCAAAATTTTCACAGTTAAACCAAAATTTGAATCTCGTAAAATTGAGCGTTTAGTCTCCTCAAAATTTAAATTTTACTCAAGTTTTCCTTAAAAACCTTTAGGCGTGAAAGCGAAGTTACTGAGTAGGATAAGGTTATGAGTAGAGCGAGGCTTATGCGTAGGATCTTAGGCGTGGGATCTTAGGCGTGGGATCTTATGCGTAGGAATCCTTAGGCGTAGGAAATTCTTATCGTAGAACCCAACTTCACGGCGTAGCAAGGTGCTTCTGCGTGAGGAAAAGCTTCTGCGTAGGAATGGCTTCGCGAGAAATCTAAAAATCCTTTACACTATCACGATTGTAAAAGATATCCAAAGTCGAAGTGTTCACACACTTATCAGTGAGGAAGCACCGAGTAATGATTATAGCACGAAGATTCTTCACCAAAAGTTACGAGTAGAAAACTATCGTAGTTGACTTTCTTCTGAGTAGAACTAGGGTTTTGACCTACTCGTAAAAATTTTCAATGATTCAACCAATTTCTCTTGCGAAATCCTTAAAACACTCGAATAACCCAAAAATGTTGACCTTTTCACCCAAAGTGCCTAGAAAAGTTACTGAGTAGAAATGACCAAAGAACCAAAAACGAGCTCAAAACTTAACCAAAGCGCGTAAAGCTTGAACTTTTGCAAAAACTGAAACTTTAGCACCAAATAAACCTTAAACCACAAGAATCTTGAATTTTTGAGTGCAAAATTAAAGCTTTAAGCGTGAAACTTTGAGAACGAAACTACGCGTATACTACACAAACAAAACTTCAACCAAACACTCCTAAACCATTGTTAGGCGATTGATACCAATTGTAGGACCTTAGTTTTATCAACCTTATCACTTTACCAAGCAAACCCAACACGTATACAAGTATAACCACGTGAAACAAACACAAAGCGTAAAGCTTAGAAATAAGATGAGAAAGATGGTGACTTGAAGATATAAATTCGTGTATGATGTGAGACAAGATAAACACAAGATGTTGTATATTCAATAAAGAAAAACACACACCCATACACTTTCAAGCACACCCCTCAAATGACCATTTGAGGGGTATTTATAGTACAAGCAACTTAAAACCCTAAAGGCTTTAGCTTGGGCTTTCTTTGGGCTTTCGTGGACTTGGATTGGATTACACATTATAAACGGCTAGCTAAACTTAACGTTTAACCAAATAGCTTAGCCCAATCCACGAGCCCGTTGACTATTCTATCACGATATCTAACACACGTTACAAAGTTCCTAAGCGTGAATGACCATCACTTCTAATAAAACTATTAAGGCTAATGAGACGTCATAATCTCTCTTTTACGCTCTCTTAGCAAAACATGTAATTCACCCCATTATCATTGATGAGGCTCTTTGAAGTGACGGTGATGGAGAAAACCAATATGATGAATTTGACCACAAGTAAACTAACCCGAACTCGTGACTTAAACTTGCACATATGTAACAAAGAGCGGTGCCGAGAATTCATGCTTCATTGAATCTCTATGTACTCTATACTCTTCAACCAACCAACCATCAAGTAATAGGCGTACATTACCTCTTGAAAATCCACAATTGAATGTGACCTTTGAGCACTACAACGTAACTCCTTAAAGTGATAGTTATTTTGTGGTGGTATGAGCCAATTCCCCAGTGGTAAAAGAAAGGTAAAGACACCCAACAATAACTAGATTTCCAAGTCTTCGTTTTTGATAATAAGCTCGAACAAGGATCATGAAGAATCTTCATCCAACCATCCCCGATACCTTCGGATACTAAGTACACTCGCGTGATATTTCACTTCAACCTCAAATGAATGATCTTGAATTAACTCCGTTGTCACATCTTACGGTTAAAAGCTCAACTCTAGCCTCCTTTGGCGTTTTAAGAGAACTCTGATAATGGTTTCATCCCGACCATGGTTTAATGAGCATAACCCCGTAAAACTTTGAAGTAACCAAACCGCCATGACGAATATCCAAACACACATCCAATTCATGAAGTACACCATTTTATCCCTTATTCGAAGCAGAAACCGTGGCACCATCATCAAAAGATCCAGTATTACACTTTCTCTTCTCCAAGATGGTTTCATCATTACGGGATTTTACAACTCTATGGTTTAAACCGAGAAATAGTTTCTTTCGCGGGATTTTACAAAACCAAGAATAAACCATAAGATAGATCCGGAAATGCACTCAACAATTACCAGGATGTTTCCATTGTCACGGGATTTTACAAGTCTATGATTTAAACCGAGAAATAGATTCTTTCGCGGGATTTTACAAAATCAAGACAGAACCGCAAACAACGTCAGATTGAATATGTTATGACAACTTTGGTTTCGGTGAATATATGTTTTAGGGGAACATGCAGCGGTTCATCAACGAATCATTTACCAACATCAACACCATCAACCATCCAATAAACATCTTGGTAAACACATCATTCACGCATTCTGTCGGCAATCGTTGTGAGAACAAGGTGAAGTAAACCCGATATACCAAATTTGATCATGAAGTAGAATTTCCCAGATTTGCTACTTAAACTTGTACTAATCCTTGTGAAGAAGAAACGATGTACCCAATGTACAAAACCTCTTGACATATTCTCAACTGCGTGAGACACCGGAGTGATAGTTACGTTGTGGGTTAAGTGAGAAAGAGTCACAACCATAATTAAATAGCCAAGTCTTTATCACACTTTATAAATGCCCAAACAAGTCATCTTATTTGAAGGGTAGAAAGAAAGAAGGCGAAATAAGTAAACACACCGGAAAATCTCACTTCAAATCCAAATAAATACCGGTCAAACAACCCGTAGTCAACTTTGTTCAATAACCAATTTAAGCCGTGACAACATATCATCCGTGAAAATGTGTAAACCAACGTGCAAACCTCCTAACACAACGAATCTCATCATCATACTAAATCTCATCATTTCACATGACGAATCATCAAATTGCACGATTAAATTACAACTCGTATCCCATAATGATAGAATTTTGGCTCAACTTCATGTCCACAATTATGATCGTAAAATTCGGACACCACCATCTCATTAAGTTGAATATTGCAATTTAGTCACATTTCGTTTCATACAAACAATTTCAATCCAAACTCCAATTAAAACATGTTTGGTCCATATGATCACATAAACCATGGCCTGGTTTAAGAAAAAGAATGAACCTTGGCACATCTCAAATTTGTTACAAACAATATATAACATTGGCACGATAGATCGGATGCATTCAAGACCAATGTCCAAGTCATACTTATACCAAGCCCACACAAAATGTTAATGTCCAATACAAAATAATATGGCCCATGTCCAATACATTTCATCCATTTGAGCCCCATAAACGATCCAGAAAAGCTCTACCCTAATTATAGGGGATATAAAACGCTACATATCATTAGTCTTTACCTCTCACAAACCCTAAAGTTACTCATAATATCCGCCTCTCTCTCACAATCTCAGTAAACTTCATCAAATCACTTCAACCCCTAAAATCACTCCTCACAATCACACGCCTACCACATATCACAAACACAGATAACACACTAATAAATCAGTACTCTCACATAACTTTTCATCTCACCCAACAATATGAGAAAGAAATCGCATCTCCTTTCCCCTCCACATCAATCTCAAACCGAACAAGATCCTCTCATTATCTAAAGCGAATCATATACACACCAATTAAACCCGTTCAACTATGAAAGTTAATTGACCTTTCTTCTTTATATGAACAAGTGAATCAAGACCACGAGTCTTACGGCTTCAAGATCAGTTTTGGTCTCGGGTAGGTGTTCTAACTTCTTTTGCATGCACTATTTAACCGAACAGGAAGAAGGTTAAAACTAATGTAGTTTTTGATCTTTCTTCAATTTATTCGGATATTATAATCAAAAACGTTTTAGATCCATGAGGCACACGATCTTTTGTGTATAGATCTTAAAGGTTTATGTGTTTGATGAACCTATCACAAAAAATCAAAGCTGAGATCAATTTATAATTATCCGTGAACAGATCTATGATGATACTCTTTCTTGGGTGTGACCACTTGTGGTCGGATATAACCCGAGAGTCAATCTGAGATTCTTGAGTAGTTTTATTTTTCGTTTTTGAGTCTTGTATGAATGAGAGATGGGGAGTGATGGTGAGGGTCCATTGAAGTGAGTCTAGATGTAGGTTAAGGTGGTTTCGGATGCGTACTAATTTTCTTTTGGTTGAGTCTTGATTGGACCGATGATGGTATAATGGCGAGGTCGAGTTGTAAATGGTATTTGGTATTGAGGTCTAGTGGTCGTGGTCTTTTGGTATATGTGGTCGAGGTCTTGTCATTTCCTCTTCATCTTCTTTCTATCAAGTCGCCAGCCAAGTCGCTAGGCTAACTCGCCACGGCCAAGTCGCTAGGCTAACTCGCCACGGCCAAGTCGCTAGGCTAACTCGCCACGGCCAAGTCGCTAGGCTAACTCGCCACGCCAAGTCGCTAGGCTAACTCGCCACGACCAAGTCGCTAGGCTAACTCGCCACGACCAAGTCGCTAGGGCAGTCGTGGCGACTTGTAAAGACAAGTCGCTATAAGAGGTGCAATGCATCCGGTCGGTTTGTGACCATAAAATGAATATGAAATAAAAATATGATTATGAATGCTTACTAGTGATATGATGAGGTTTATGGACAAAGGTTTTCCTAATCACTTGAGGTTTGTATTACAAAACCTTAGCAACAAATGATACTAGTGTATATTAAAACTTGTCTTGAAAACTTGAAATGATCCTCCTTTTGGTCCACTTGGTCTTGAATTTTGAGAGAGAAAGAGATGGAAACTTTGGTCTTTGTATTGAAATGAAAGAATGAAGTGAAAATATAGTATAATACATGTTATCTTAGATATTATGCAATATCTCTTTGTGACTCATCCCCTTGTCGACAAGGGGTTTGTCATCTTTAATTATGTTTTTTTTTTTTTTTTAATTGTATAAGTGTAATAACTTGTAAGTAAAGTGAAGACTTGTGGTAAGTTGTAGTCATTTGTAAATATTTAGGGTAGCGTTGGATAAAAATAAATTTTCACGGGCCAAGATAAAATATTTTTAGGTCATAAAAATTATAAAAATACATTACTTGCAAAATTTGAGTGATATAACAATAATCGTGTCGAATTTAAGAAAAACGTCGTAATTATTTAAATACAACAATTTAGTTACAAAATAAATTTAAAACACTGTGTAAACTCATAATATTATTTTATAAACTTAATATGAATATAAAAATATATTGAAATAATTTTTGGAAGTAATGGATCAATTGTTCAAAATAATTAATTCTGTGATAATGTTTATTTAATATGAAAATTATCGTTTAATGTAAAATGCAAACCATGCATGAACTAATATGATGAATATTGAGTTTGAGAAATGACCGGAAATTGAGAATTGTGACAGATACGGGTCACCTATACCTGGATAAAAAACAGGCCACAAAAAAAGATCTGGCACAGCCCAAACAGGAAAGGGCAAGGCCCAAGAGAGGAAAATATGGGTTAATATAAGAGTTACCATAAGAAATAAATAAGAAACAATAGTTGTTTCATTTTATTAAATGTCCTATGCGGGTTTCGTATAGTATGTTAGAGTAACTATGTTTCAAATAAATGCTTTCAAGAAAAATATATGTACCATCATTACTTGTCTTGTAGATTAACTGTTGTTGAAAACGAAATTATCCTTGTACTAGGAGGGGTATCCGCGTAATGCAGCGGCGGATATCCTGTGACTATATTTTGTGATGAACAATTGTTATTCGGTTACACGTTTTTTCTAACAATAATTGTACAAAAGCATATCAATAACGTGCTTATTTTGTTTGTAATCTAGAGATTTTCGCATCGGTATATTTTTTATTATTCATTAAGTACTTGTTAGATATTCAATGAATAATGTTCGTTATATAAAAGTTCAGTAAATATCATAAAATACTGGCGTTGTTTTGTAAGTAGTTGCATACTTTGGGGTAGTGTGTAAATTATTTTATTATTTTTTAATATGTCTTTACATAGTGTATATAAAATGGAAGTTAGCAAAACTCCATGAGAGTACTAATAATTGAAAATTATGGTATTTGTCCGTTGGAGGTCCAAATTCCCGAAGCCCAATAACCTTTTCTATAAAGAAAACCTAAAACTTACATGTATATCTTTTGCAATCACCACCCTAATTTTCATCACACACATTACCCTAATTTCTCCTTACCACTCGCAGACACAAAATTATTATCTCTTGCAATCATCACCAAACACACTTCTTCTCATATTAAAATAGTTCGTCTCTTCTTCTATTGATATTCGAATAACAAATGTACTCTTATCTTTACACATTTTTTCACTTTAAACAACATATGATCACACTTTTGACCACTTTATACTTAATTGTATATGACTAAATACGCAAAACAAACATGTTTTATGTGACTAAATATTATAAAAGGCCACACAGACATATAATTCATGTGGCCATTGGATATTCAATATTCTCATATGAAAATAGTTCGTCTCTTCTTCTATTGATATTCGAATAACAAACGCACTCTTATCTTTACACATTTCTTCACTTTAAAAGGCATATGGTCACACTTATTAACATTTTTGGCCACTTTATGTTTAATTGTATGTGATTAAATAACCAAAACAAACATGCTTTGTGTGACTAAATATTACAAAAGGTCACACAAACATAAAATTCATGTGACCATTAGATTAACAATAGTTACACAAAATACACATTTTTCACTTTAAACAGCATATGATCACACTTATTAACACTTTTGGCCACTTTTTGCTTAATTGTGTGTGACTAAATACCCAAAACAAAATGCTTTGTGTGACTAAATATTATAAATGGCCACACAAACATAAAATTCAAGTGACCATTAGATGAAAAATAGTCACACAAAATACACATTTCTTCACTTTAAACACCATATGGTCATACTTATTAACACTTTTGGCCACTTTGGTTTAAATTATATGTGACTAACTCCAAAAAACAACACCCGTTGTGTGACTAAATTATCACAAACGTCACATTTATTATATATTCATGTGGCCACAGGACGGGAAATAGTCACACATAATACACATTTACTTGAATAAATCATCTCAAATGTCACATATATTATATATTTATGTGGCCAAAGGACGAACAATAGTTACTCTTAAAAACCATTCGTGTGACTATAAAGTGTTTACAGTCACTAATACTGATTAATCCAACAAAACTTATGCCTAATTTGTCACATATTCGGGTTTTAGTCACTCTTTTTCAATGACAAAGGCCACAAACTAAACAATGTGACCATATGCTAGCTATAGTGGCGCGACCTTTGGTAACACACACCCCAAAAAACGTGTGTCACTATATGAATATCGTCACACATTTTTTATGTGACGAATACCAGTTTTTGTATCAGTGTAATAAACCGAACACAAACAAAAACTCTTTTTGTTATTTAAATCTAACCAAAATTTTACGCTTCAAGGTGGGTCTCGAGTAAGGTTGTATTTTGTTTGGTTGTTCTTCCGAAACAAAGAAAGAATGAAACAATTTTGTTTTTGTTCTATCTTAAAGTTTTCGGATATATAGAAGAAGCCTTGCTTCTCACAGATTGATAAGGATTTATCTCTTGTAGTTTTGTTTTAAGAACGAATCCTTGTTTATTCAAAGGGATAATATGAGATCTTGACTTTTCTTTTATGTATTTTGTCTTGCATGTGTTGAAAATGAGAGTTGAGGAGTGATTGTGAGGGTATTGTGGTTGTGTCGATTGATGTGAAATGGAATGGGACAGATTCATGTTTAACTTGTTCGTTATGGTGGAAATGATTTGATTAGTTGATGTTATAGTTTGTTTGTTGACCAAGGAAGACAAAGAACAAATGATCTGAAGTTTCATGGACTGAGGTTATAGATATACTTTGTGGTATCTTGTAATCTTGGCTTGGTCAAACATGGCAAATTTCGCAATTGTGTTTAAGTTACTTGTACAATATGCTTGATAATTTCTATTTCTTATGTAGAGTGTGTTTTAATAACTCTAAAAATTGTTTTTATTTACCACATTGATTACTATTTGGTATTAAAATTTTGTGTTTATAATGATTGTACCTATAGCTTTATGAGGCTGTATATTTTGGTTAAGGAGTGATTTAAATAGTGCATTAATTGCATGTGTTAAATAGTGTTTTTTTAGTTTTATTTGTGCTTCAAATAGTTGTATATTATATGCTTTTTTATTTATATTTGCTTAAAAAACCATTTTATGAAGTCTTAAAAAACTAATAAGAGGGAAGGTGCTAAACGTTTTATAAGTAGTATAGATAAACTGATTTTTGAAAAATAAACGACTTTTATAGATTGTAGTGTTTTTAAGAGACACAATAGCTTGTGTGAATTATAAGGTGTTCATAAGAAACCAATATCTTTTGTGGATTAGAAAATAATTTTACAAAATAGTATACCTTGATTGATTTTCTCAATCTTTCTTTATTATGACGATTGTGAAGGATCGTGCTGAAAATGTGTTATAATTAACGAGGAATATGACGATATAATTATGTAACTTTCATGAGAAATAGATAACCAAAGAAAGAAAGTAAAAGATCACTTCCCAAAGTTGATCTTGGTGTGTTTCATTTCGTCACATTCATGTTGCATTTATAGCACAACATTCTACTATTGATGTCAAATACGGAGTACATATTATTATGAGAAAACATAGTATAGTTGGGAAATGATATGTCGGTTAACCAGCCAATAATTCCTAACAAGTATCATAATGATTACAATTCAACCCTTTTCCGTACAACGTTATACCCTTCTTTGTCTTGCATGTTTATTGTTCATCTAAGAAGCTCGAAATATAATCTTATTATTGCGTCAGTCTTTAAATCTGCAGCAAGAACAAAATAATTAGTATCACAAAACTTAGTAATGTGTCTACAGTTACATAAATGATATAATGTACTCAATCAAATAAGGTCTCATACATGAAACAAGCAATTACGTACCATGATCGCATCTGTAGTCCCTCCTTAGTTAATGGTGAGGAGGAGGTGGTGAGCTGTAGATGTAATGTCTTTGGTGGAGGTGGTGGTGACTTGTACACATATGGTTTCTTAGGTGAGGATGTGGTGGTGACTTGTGAACCGGTGGTGGTGTGATTTAAACCGGTGGTGGCGGTGACTTGTGTGCAGGGGTGACTTGTAGGACCGGGAGGTGGAGACTTGTAAATTGGTGGGGTAGTGACTTGTGTCTTGTGGGATGTGGTGACTTGTAAACTAGGGGAGGTGGTGGAGAAGCAGAAGCGGGGAGGTGGTGGAGACTTGTAAAGCTGGGGGGTGGTGGAGAAGCAGAAACTGGGGAGGTGGTGGAGACTTGTAAACCGGGCGGTGGTGGAGAATCAGAACTGGGAGAGGTGGTGGAGACTTGTAGACTGAGGCGGTGGTGGTGAACTATAAACTGGGGGAGGTGGTGGAGACTTGTAAACTGGGGGCGGTGGTGGAGAACTGTAAACTGGTGGAACCGATGGTTGTCGTGGAGATGAGTAAGAGTAGGAAGCACTCATCAATGAAGGCAAGCTTAAAGAGATAATAACAAGTGTTACTACAAAAGTGGCCATCGTTCCCATTTCTACTACAAGAAGTGGGATTTAAGTTATGTATTTTGAAGAGACATCCAATCCCTTATATAGCAAAAATTCTTGCATTATTTTATTATATAATAAATTTCAGCTGTATCAAATTGACATTTAGATCAAAATTATTGTACCAACTTCATGCATGAAAACAAATTCAGAATCCATGCATGGCAAGCTGTCGTATTTCCACCGTTGAATAATTCAACGTTTGAGACTTTGAGTACTTTGTTAGTCGACGAACTTTGTAAATAAAAAAAAATGTTATTATGAAAAGATATCAAAAATATAATCTCAAGCTAATCTTACAAATGTTACTTCATCAATACTTTTTAATTGTCAAATAATTTTTTTAGTAAAGCGTTTCACACTATACTAAGATCTATACGTACGTAAGTAAACCATATAATATACGAGTACGTTGTTTTTTTAAATTAGTGTAAGACTACTTCGTTTTGGTTAAAATTAGTGTAAGCAAACAATGTATTTCCAACTGAAGATCTATACTAAGATCTATACGTACGTAAGCAAACAATGTATTTTTTTTATTTTTTTTTTGCTTTGGGATAAATTAGTGTAAGACTACTTCGTTTTGGTTAAAATTGGTTAAAACTACGTTGTTTTGGAAATTTCCAACTGCTTGCCTTGAAACTACATTGTTTGCTTTTTCTCTCTTTTATCCCAAACCAATGTACAAGTCTTAAATACATACTTCAATGTCTTACATACATAGTCTTCAAAAACACGTGTGCATCAGGTCATCACTTATAAACTCAACACACAAAATCATAAAACTCAATCAATTATCAAGATTGAATGTTAAGTTTCTTGATATTGTCGTATAATTCGCGATTAAAAGAAGAAGATGATTACATATACAAAGCTTCAGTTGCATGCAAGAGGTTTATCTTTATACCAAATTGTAAGTTTATAAACCCAAATCGATGGGTGTTTATATCACTAGAATTTTTGAGTTTTTTATTTCCTTAAATAATAGGGGTTTTTTAAATTATAGTCAAGTAAAATATTTAGACTGATTAACTGTCGGTTTGATGCTTTTTGTTGTTTCTAGAAAGAAAATAGAGTTTTAGGAATTTTTGATATATTTTAGTTTTGATAATTTTTATTAATGCATGCTATTTTGACTTATTTCTTCCTTTGTGGTCGACTAATGCTAAAATGTATTCACAGGTGTTGGTTTTATACAATTTTTAAAGTCTGACATATGGCTGTAAGTACTGTGTTGACTCCATACTGTTTGTTTAAGTTATTGTTGACTTTACATGGTATGCTAAAACTCGTGCTTATTTTATTTTCTATGTTATGGTGTTAGTGGATTTATGGATATGTGGTTTTGTTTAATTAAACTTTTACATGTCTTTTGAAGGCTAATATGTGGTCATAAGTGTTGAAATTATTTCTGGATATATATTTTTCTCTTTGTTTATACTTTAACAATAGGTACTAATTCTATGCAGTTAGAGCTCATAGGGTAATATAAGAAGTTGTGATGATAAACTGTAAATGTTTTTTAAAATTTTGACCGAACCCTAGACACGAAATTAAAACAAAAAATCTCAATACACGATCAATACTTTGGAAAACAATTTAGAAAAAACATAAAACCAAGATTTTTGAAACCTATTATCGCATAGTTGACTGAATATGATGTTTGCTTTTATATAAGTTTTTTTTGATATCTTTTGAGATTTGCATGGTGAAGATCTTAAATAAAGTGTACGTATTCATTGTTCCAAATCGTTTATTGATTACCAAGTGTTTGATTATGGTTTTTTTTTTTTTTATCTATTTTGTGTCTTAAATATTTTGCTATAAGGGTTTTATTATAGGGATAATGACAAAAAAAACATCGAACTTGACACTTTTGTGATTGTGTGTAGCCAACTATTTTTTTTTTTCATTGTAACACAAACCTTTGAAATTTTGTTATTGTATATACGATTTCAACGAGTCACAACACGTGGTCGCTAACTCATCAAGATTGTTACGTGATCGCCAACTCATTTACCCACTATTACTTTTAAGGATAATAACAAAAATGTATCGAACTTGACCACTTTTGTCATTGTAACACAAACCTTTTGAATTTGTGTTAATGTATGTATCAAATCAATCTAAACTTGGCATCGTTAGTCCTTTATACTAACGGTAGTTAGCTTTATAACAAAATTTCGTTTCTTACGTTTCATCCTCTCTATCGTTTCATTTGATTTCTTACGTTTTCATCCATTTTATACATTTCGTCCATTTCTTACGTTTTATCGTTTCGTCGTTTTATACTTTTTGCCGATTTTCTTACGTTTTCATCCGCTTTTATATGCTTTCATCCGTGTAAATCAAACAAAGGCGTTTAAAATAGGCGAAACATGTAAAATCAAATTAAAGGTGTAAAAGCAGACGAAAACGTAAAATCAGACGGCGTAAAATCGAGCAACGTGTAAAATGGACGAAAACGTATATAAAACAGATGAAAGCGTATAAAAGCGGACGTGTAGCTATAAAAGCAGATGAAAGCGTATAAAAGCGGATGAAAGCATATAAAAGCGGATGAAAGCATTACAAAAGCGTAAGAAAATTTGCGGCGTATAAAAACATAAGAAAATGAGCGAAAATGTATAAAATGGATGAAAACATAAGAAAGCGAAAGAAAACATATAAAAGGGATGAAAGCGTAAGATTTTTTTTTTTTAAGTTATGTGCTAGCGAGTCGTTAGTATAAAGGACTAACGATGCCATGTTTAGATTATTTGGATACATAAATTAACACAAATTCAAAGGTTTGTGTTACAATGACAAAATTGGTCAAGTTCGATGCATTTTTTGTTATTATCCTAAAAAGTAATAGTGGGTAAATGAGTTTGCGATCCACGTGTAACATCGGATGAGTTGGCGGTCCATGTGTTGTGACACGTTGGAAATCGTACATACAATAACAAAAATTCAAAGGTTTGTGTTACAATGAAAAAAATAGTTGACTACACAAAATCAAAAAAAATGTCAAGTTCGATGCATTTTTTGTCATTTTCCCTTTATTATACTGCTTAATTGAAAGTTTCATTGAAAGTATTCACTCATTCTAATTATTTTGATAAGATTCGAGTTTTGCATAAGTTGTCAATTAGTCTGTTATAAATGATATGGGTTGAAATGCAATTCGGCATTTGCATTGTCCTATCACTATTATTGTTCCTCCAAGTTTGTGCGTTTAGCTCAACTGAAATAATGAGTATAATTTTGACAGTCAGGTTTGGCAGGAGGAAGTGATGATTAATATATGAAGCATATGTTGGTGACGGTAACATATAATGGCTGGCGTGTTGTGGTATTCAATGGTCGTGGCTTTCCTGATAGCCTTGTGACCACACATGAGATTACTTCATCCGTCTCAAATTTATAGTCCACGTTTCCTTTTTCGGATGTCCCAATTTAATTGTCAATTACTAAAAATAGATATGGAAGTTTGATCAAATTTACCATATTACCCATAGTGGAAATTAATATTAAAAACTTAAAAAAAAATACTAATTAAAAATTTAAGGGTAAAACTGTTAATCTGCAAAAAGTAATAGAGAGAAATCAGTAATAATGATGTTTTTTAAACTGTGTATTTTTATCGGATGACAATTATTTTAGGATGGATGGCGTAATATTATGCCAAACGTTACTCCTAAACAATTCATTAATCTAATGTTGTGTGTGTAAAGATCGTACCTTTGAATTTAGAAGTAGCTAAACGATATTTATGGTCATTTGTATCTTTGGGTTTTGATATGTGGTCATGATTGCTGATTTTACACACTTTGTATAATCTGTGGTAGTAAGTGCTTCGTGATAAAAATCTTATATGTGATCCTAACTATTGATTCTATACGCTGTCTATAAGTTGTGGTCAGAATTGTTGATTTCATAGGTGCTATTAATTAAAAATAGAATTTGAGTGTTTTTTCGATGTTGCAACGATTTGTTGTTGTATAAAGTGGGTTTGAATTGATATATATACAACTTTTATCATCTTTTTCGCTTTGTATCCTTCAGCGTAGCTTCTCTATTGTCTTTAGAGTATTAAAAATTATTAAGGATATGTTCTTATACTTCCATTCATGTTTTCAGCTTGCCATTGATGTTGTTACCATGGAATTCGATTGCAGGCGCAAATGACGATCTACGAACAAGATCGGTGCAAAGACGCAGTGCATATTTTATTTTAACGCCAATACTTTGCATTATCAATCGTTAGTCTAAGGTGATCTGATTTTCTCATACTTCATAGGCGGTTTTTGCGAATCAAATTTAGACAACGATGCTTGGTTATGTTGATTTGGTCCCTCGGTAATCTTAAACTTGTCATAGAAAAACCTATATGCCATAAAATGTGACCGTCTTTTGCACCCAGTAGGGTAGCTAAAGCAAGGCATAAATATTATGGGTAAAATTATTAATAGATTGTTTTCTTTTGTATTTAAGGTATCAAAGAAATGTCAACTTGAGACAATAATGTTTGGACGATGAGGATGGAAGAAATCGATATAAAGATTTTGTATGGTGCTTGGAGGAGGATTCTTTTACGAAATATAGCTAGATTAATAAGCCACATCCGGAACCCAATGGAACCATCGTGCCTACTACATCGTTACACTCACTACGAAAGATTGGTTTCGTTGGATACATGGATTTATTGAGGTATGTTATTTATTGGTTTCATGAAGAAAAAAAAATCGGGCATGCATTTGATATTACCATGATTTTACTCTAAAATATTGCTAAGGTTGTTATTCAAACAACACTTGTTTTTGTATGCATTTTTTGCTTTAATGTTTGACGTTAGCTTATTGATAGCTTCACCTTAATGTTAACACCAATACTGCAATCGTGTTTTGTAGACAAAACAATATGTGGAAAACTAGAAGGGGGGTTTAATAGTTTACCGATTAAAAACTTTGTTTTGAAACTTATTGAAAGATCAATTGATATTGATCTTAGATATGTTAATGAAATATGTAAACAATATGTAAAGAGTAGATAAGAAAAGAGACAATCAAACCACAACAAGTTGTTTATAGTGGTTCGGTCTACAAGGACTCTTTTTCCTTGCCCTACTCCACTCCCCGAGTCTCACACTCGAGAGTTTAACTTCACTAGTCAACAAGCTCCTTTCACCGGCGGAGAAACCTTTACACTTCGCTTACACTATTTCTGACACTAAGCTAAATGTCGAGTTCTTTCCAAGGGTACAACCACTCCCACACACAATGTAACGCCCCGACCCGACAAGGGTAAAGGAATCACAAGTAATGGTGTCATATCAAAGCAAACACAAATATCCAAAAGAAGTCTTTGCATAAATACTGAAATAATTCAAGTCAAAATGACTTCAATACATAGGTCCCAGCGGAAAATAACTCCAACAAAATATCTGAAATAATAAGTCTTAAATGGCATCATAAGATCAAAGCTAAATATCTCTAAGGTAAGTCCACTCAGCACTCATCCCAAAGCAAAACCCAGCTCTAATGCTTAGATACCTGCCGCGGAAGAAAAGAAATGCGGGTGAGCTTCAAAAGCCAGGTGAGCAGGATATACAAGCAAAGCGAATCGAAAGCAGCGAATACGGAATAAAGGGAAAGAAAAATAGTAAAATCATAATCATTTCAAAGTATAAATCGAATAATAGAATAAGTTTTATAGTTAACTACCTCGAGCCCGAAACAAATATCGGATCATAATCATATTCATATTCATATTCACACAAGGCAACATTTGTAGAGAGACCTACGAGTTATGAAGGGCGTGCATGCACGCATCATCAATCATCGAGATAACATATAGCATATAACATATAACATATAACATATAATGATCTAGGATGCATCCATACGCCCACAAACATATATTGGTAATATAATATAACTTGAGCTCATAACAGATAACGAGATAAGGGCGTGGCGAACTTCACTCTCGCCTAGAGTCATGTCGAAGTGCATCAACGACACGGACATGGAACCCCATGACTAGTTATTATTTTGGCTCGGGTGTCAAACTATCTTAGGTCAAACCGAATGTCAAAACCGACACGGATCATACTTTATCGAAGATTAATCATGTTTTCAAAATCAAGGTTTTCATATCATATAGTTCAAAATCGGATGTTTTATAATTCAAAAATCGAGTTCGGATAAGCAACAGCTCAAACAAACAAAATGGGGTTCATAGCAAAGGCTTAGGAAACCCTAATATAAAAGCTAACGAAAAGCGTTATAAGGAACCTTCTTGAAAAGGTCGAATATATGTACCTTATTCCAAAGCAAATGATCGAAAAGCGAAACACGAAAGCAAAGGATTACTCCTTCTTCACGAACCTATACACATTAGCGGTCGTACATGTTATTTATGATTCCATAATTGTCGAAATGATCATTTAATATTTGGTGTTTATACTCAATGTATTCGATGATCTTAATACTTTAGGGTTTTATAATTAAATGAGACTTAAGTGTTTTATAAACAATATCGTAGATTAAGGTTCATTATGTCATTTATTAAAGTTTAGGGTTAAATGTGAAAATAGTTTAAACGTCATAACTCACACATGAAATAACGAATTAATATACTTAGCTTCAACCCTAATCGACTCTCATTTATGTTCTAGGGTTTCTCTTTCTTTTAATATCATATCCACGTGCATTTACTTTATATGTTCGTCATTTAATGACTCATTACTCTTGTTTATTTACTCAACACGTTCATGTCTTAATCATATGTTACTCATATATATGTTATACGTCAACTTTTATATCCATGCACGTTTATGATTTCATGTGACAATACAAGTTACTTATTACTCGGATTAATTACACATCTACACACACATGATACACGGTTCACAAACCAATTAAGGTTCGGCATGCATGGTTCGATTCACACATCACTTAGGGTTTAGGTTTCACATGATCTTTACTCGTTTAATACACGTTCAAAAACCTCGCATGTTTGGTTTGTATATAGGGTTCGGCTAACATGTTTTAAGCAAACCCTACCTCATCTACATACTTTACATATTCAAGTTTCTGAGTTTATACCTTGGCGAATTAATTAAAAGTGGTTCGGTTATGCATATATGTGGTTCGGTTATATGCTCAACATATATCTATGATCCGATTCAAATATTACGTATTATATAACATGCTCTTTAATAATTATAAGGTTCAAGTCATTATGGTTTGCCTTGTTTGGTTTCGTGCGGCTCGACCACAAAAGAAAAACACAAAACTCGACTAAGCGAAACATATTACAATACATATCGTAAGGTGTAATAAGAGAAGCGAATAAACACGTTATACCTTAGCTTTGATGAACAAAACTCGCGACACCAAGGTTGTTAGGGTTCGGCGAATGGAAGAAAAGAAAAGAGAGGCAATAAAACTAGGGTTTTAATTTCATGTAAATGTAGTGTATATATAGCTAGTCATTTCGGTTTGGGCTTTTGAGGGGTTGGGTTTCGCTTGGTCCATCCGAACACAAAACAAACGCCCACCTTGGCTCTCTTAATCCACACGAACAATGCAAACGCTGCCCAACATATTAGCGAAGCGTTTAAATCTTTCGTCGTACCAAAATCGATCACGTCACACATTCGTTAAGTTTTATTATTCGTAAGTTAAGTTTTAATTTCGTTAAATGATTATAAATGTATTTCGTATTTTATAATTTTCGATTCCAAGGGTATTTTAGTCTTTAATCATGTTTTAGATTTTCGGGTTTTACAATTCTTCCCTAAAGAAAAATTTTCGTCCTCGAAAATTGAAATGAAACGAAACAAAAGTGAGAACATACCAAACTATTCAAAGAAATGAGGATAACTAGCTCGCATCGACTCCTCGGTTTCCCAAGTAGCCTCACGCTCGGGTGATTTTCCAAAGAATCTTAACGAGCGGAATGACTTTATTTCTCATGACTCTTTCTTGCCTTTCTAAAATAGCTTCGGTTCTTGAGATAAAGACATATCGGTGAATTTGATCAAGCGGATAAGAAGCAGCGTGTAACGGATGATAGTTGTATCCCCTTAGGGTGATACATGGAAGCGTCATGAACATGCGATAAGCGAGGCGGAAGTGCTAATCGATCTGAAACTTCTCTATCGTTCGAATTTCAAGCAGACCGATGAATCGAGGTGAGCTTGCCTTGATTCCAAAGCGTTTCACATCTCTAAGCGGTGAAACTTTAAAAATACACGATCTCAACCCAAAATTCTAAATCACGGCGATGCTTGTCGGCATAACTTTTACGACGAGACCTAGCTTCCTTGACTTTTCTCTATGACTACTTTCTCATTAGTGATCTCAATCATTTACGGACCTTCAATTAGCGTTCACCTACTTCATCCCAACAAGTAGGTGCTCTACATTCCTCCCATACGAAGTTCAAGCGGTCTTTGCCTTAATGCTAGCATGCCAACTTGTTGTTGTATGCAAACTCTACTAAACACAAATATTCATCCCAAGCGCCAGTCCATTCAAAGCACAAGCCCTTAGCATGTCCTCTAAGGTCCGAATAGTCCTCTCGGTGACCATATGTTTGAGGATGAAATGCCGTCTTGAAATTAAGTCAGTACCCAAGCTTTTGCAAACCTTTCGTAAAGCGAGAAGTAAAAGCGGATCTCTGTCGGACACAATAGATGCCGGAGTACCATGAAGTCTAACGATCTCTTCTTGAAAAATTTCCGCCAATCTACCAATACCATAATCCTTTCGATTGGTAAGAAATGAGCGATTTGGTTAGTCGATCAACAACTACCCAAATCGCATCATGCTTCTTCCGAGTAAGAGGTAGTCGATCACAAAATCCATAGATATCTTATCCCACTTCCATGTTGGAATATCCAATGGTCGAAAAATCCACTAGCCCTTTGATGTTCAATCTTTACCATTGACAAATCATACATTTCGACACAAGCGTCGCCACATCTTGCTTCATGTCATTCCACCAAAATATCGCTTCAAATCCCTATACATCTTGGTAGAACCGGGATGGATAGTGAAAGGAGAACTATGAGCTTGATCCATAACTTTCTCGAAGCACCGGATCATTGGGAACACAAAGCCTATCTTCATACCATACAATTCCGTCATCATCAACCTTAAACTCCGTGCGCTTACCTTCTTCAACATTTTGCGCCACGCCCACAAACTCACCATCATCTTTACGAGCTTCTTTAATTTGCGATATAAGGTTCGACTCCACCTTCATACTAGCCCGTATCCATCAAAACCTCGACGCATAGCTCACCATCCAAAGCGCTCTAAGTCACGAAAAATCCTAGGTTCAATCTCGATACTTGCAAGAATGCGATTTCGGCTAAGTGCGTCAACAACTACATTAGCCTTACGGATGGTGCTTGAATGTTGGTGTCATAATCCTTAAAGCTCCAACCATCTTCTTTGTCTCATGTTAAGTTCCTTACGGTGAAAATATACTTGAGACTCTTATGATCGATGAATATATCACACGTCTCTCCATACAAGTAATGTCTCCGGATCTTCAACGCGAACACCACCATAGCTAACTCAAGGTCATGAGTTGGGTAATTCTCTTCATAAGGTTTTAGCGCCTCGAAGCATAAGCTATTACCTTTCCATGTTGCATCAAAACACGCCCAATCCTTTCTTAGATGCATCACTATAAATTTGAAATCCTCCGAACCGGATGGAAGAGTCAAAATAGGAGCGGACACCAATCTCCGTTTCAACTCTTCAAAACTCTTTTCTCTTTCATCCGTCCATACAAACTTTTCACCTTTTCTCATCAATTGGGTTAGGGGCAAAGCTAAGCGAGAGAAACCTTCAACAAAAGCGTCGGTAATAACCAAAGAAGTCCTAGAAAACTCCTAACCCGAGTCATCGTCGTAGGTCTTGGCCATTTAGTGATAGCCTCAACCTTAGACGGATCCATGGTGATACTATCGCGAGATACAATATGACCAAGGAAAGCGACTTGTCTTAACCAAAACTCGCGACGAAAATTTGGCGTACAACTTCTTCTTCCTCGAGAATCTCCAAAACTATCCGGAGATGTTGTTCATGCTCTTCTTGAGACTTGGAGTAAACTAAAATGTCGTCGATGAACACAATAACGAACTTATCAAGGAACTCATGGAAAACACGATTCATTAGGTCCATAAACACAAGAAAGCGCATTTGTCAAACCAAAAGGCATAACGAGGAATTCATAATGACCATATCGAGTACGAAACGCGGTCTTAGGAACATCTTGCTCCTTCACACGTAGTGGTGATAACCGGACCTCGAGATCAATCTTAGAAAGAATTTAGCTCCTTGCAGTTGATCAAACAAATCATCAATCTGCGGCGAGAGGATACGGTTACGAATGGTATCTGATTGAGTTCACGGTAGTCGATACATAGACGCATGCTTCCATCCTTATTCTTTACAAATAAAACAGGTGCACCCATGGAGAAACACTTGGGTCGAATAAATCCATTTTCTATCATCTCTTGCATTTGTTCCTTCAACTCCTTGATTATATAGGTGCCATACGATCGGAGCCTTGAAATCGGTTCGACCCGGAATTAACTCAATGCTAAACTCAACTTCTCTGGCGGGGAAGACCAGGAGTTCATCGGGAAGCGTCGGTGAATTCACAAACAACGAGAAGATTTTCAATGTTAGGACTCTCCAAAGATGTGTCATAACGGATGCCGAAAACCTTGGCACCCATGAGCAATCATGGTCCGTGCCTTCATAGCGGAAATGAGCTTAACAGATTTGAGAGGTTGAGAACCATGATAAGCGAATTCGGGATGTTTCGTCTCCAAAGATCACAGTTCTAGCATGGCGATCGATTGAAGCTCTATGATAAGCCAACCAATCCATGCCTAGAATGATATCAAAGTCGACCATATCGAGAGGATCTGATTTGCGGGCGAATACGATCATCAAAACGAAGAGGACATTTAACGTATTTATGATCAATGATCATGTGATTTTCATAGGCGTAGATATCGATAAGTGATTTGTTAATGGTTTGGGCTTCATATTAAGTTTCTTAGCAAATGTGGCGGATATAATGGAGTGTGTGGCACGGTATCAAATAAAGCGAAGCAGAATAATCATCAATGAAAAGAGTACCCGTAATGGTACACGAAGTGCGCTCACTTTGATTCCGAGTAGTAGCATAAACACGTCCGGTAGTAGTTGGCGGCTTGATGTAGTTTCCGAGAATCACGGGTTCTTCTTAGGGCAATCCTTGATCTTGTGAGCGGTAGAACCACAAGAGAAACATCCACCGATGGCCTTGAAACACGGTCCGGATGAGCCTTTCCACAAGTAGTACGAGATAGGTGGGGAGGCAAAACCTCGGTGTCTCTTCTTGACCGAAGATCTGAAGCCACGACCACGATTTGATCCTCGGTGATCGATCCTTCTTTATGTGGTTATTGTTACCTTGGTTCTCGACGATCATTTCCATTCCTACCGGCATTTCTATTATCTTGACTCCTCGCCTCGAGGCGCTAGAGTCCACATTCCTTCTGGTGACCCTCACGATCATAACTCCTATCCACTTGACCCTCGAATCATAACTCCCGCCGAATTTCCTTATAATCATTACTTTGAGTCCTACCTTGAATCCGATCACCATCGCGATTACGCTTGTTGGAACCCGAAACCTCATGAAAGATCTCAATGTTACGAGCTGCGTCATTGCGGGCCGACACATTCTCATACTCAATATTAGCGGTCGGTCCAACACCCACTTCTTCGGCCCCAGCTGAAGTGCTTAGCTTGGCGCCTACCATCTCCAAGAATCGTTCCACAAAACTTACCGACCTCATAAACCTACTCATGTACTCATTGGAATTCTCATGATCAAGTCGGTAGATTGCACGATAATCTCTCTCGTACCTTTGTTGTTCAACATCGTGAAGTAACGGTTATAGAAGATAGTCCGAAACTCGGTCCGGTACAAGTATGCAAAAGCATCTCCTCCTCTTGCTTGTTTGAGTGCCTTCCACCAATTCAAGCATCACCTTCCAACTTAAAAGCGTGACGAGTCTTAAACTTGTCTCCACAACCCAATACCTCAACGACTTCTCAATATGAGTGATCCGGTCCTCGGCCTTAGTGGGAGTAGCGGAGTGCTAAGCGAAAGAGGCTTGAGCTATCAAGCGCTCGAGCCAAGTGTGAATGCCGACGGGTTGATTTCCTCCACCACTACCCAAGCACCGGTCGATTCACGAATGTTGTTGATCACTGTTCCATCATCTCATGTGTAGTAAGACCGGGAAAAGAGTGTTGAGGGCATTAGCAATCGCAGCATCAATGTTAGTAGCATCATCGTCTCCATCCGCGCTACGGTAGTACGAGTTGAACCATCGAGCGATATTCAAGCGATTAGCAAAATGAACAAAGGTGAGATACGAAATGGAATGCGTGAAGGAATCCTAAAGTCTACCCAAATCCTCACGGTCATAGCCTAAGCTCTAGGGTCTCAAAACCTAGGCTCCATATATCACGAGGTCGACTACAAGTCATAAACACAGGCTCGATGCCATAAATTGTAAGCCCGACCCGACAAGGGTAAAGGAATCACAAGTAATGGTGTCATATCAAAGCAAACACAAATATCCAAAAGAAGTCTTAGCATAAATCTTGAAATAATTCAAGTCAAAATGACTTCAATACATAGGTCAGTGAAAATAACTCCAACAAAATATACGAAATAATAAGTCTTAAATGGCATCATAAGATCAAAGCTAAATATCTCTAAGGTAAGTCCACTCAAGACTCATCCCAAAGCAAAACCCGGCTCGATGCTTAGATACACGCGCGGAAGAAAAGAAATGGTGAGCTTCAAAAGCCGGTGAGCATGATATACAAGCAAAACGAATACGAAACGAAAACGAATACGGAATAAAGTGAAAGAAAAATAGTAAAATCATAATCATTTCAAAGTATAAATCAGAATAATAGAATAAGTTTTATAGTTAACTACCTCGAGCCCAAAAACAAATATCAGATCATAATCATATTCATATTCATATTCACACAAGGCAACATTTGTAGGAGAGACCTACCAGAGTTATGAAGGACGTGCATGCACGCAGCATCAATCATCAGATAACATATAGCATATAACATATAACATATAACAGATAACAGATCTAGGATGCATCCATACGCCCCACAAACATATATTGGTAATATAATATAACTTGAGCTCATAACGGATAATGAGATAAGGGCGTGGCGAACTTCACTCTCATCGCCTAGAGTCATGTCAGTGCATCAACGACACGGACATGGAACCCCATGACTAGTTATTATTTTGGCTCGGGTGTCAAACTATCTTAGGTCAAATCGAATGTCAAAGCCGACACGATCATACTTTATCGAAGATTAATCATGTTTTCAAAATCAAGGTTTTCATATCATATAGTTCAAAATCGGATGTTTTATAATTCAAAATCGAGTTCGGATAAACAACTCAAACAAACAAAGCGGGGTTCATAGCAAAGGCTTAGGAAACCCTAATATAAAAGCTAACGAAAGAAAAGCGTTATAAGGAACCTTCTTGAAAAGGTCGAATATATGTACCTTATTCCAAAGCAAATGATCGGCGAAACACGAAAGCAAAGGATTACTCCTTCTTCACGAACCTATACACATTAGCAGTCGTACATGTTATTTATGATTCCATAATTGTCGAAATGATCTTTTAATATTTGGTGTTTATACTCAATGTATTCATGATCTTAATACTTTAGGGTTTATAATTAAATGAGACTTAAGTGTTTTATAAACAATATCGTAGATTAAGGTTCATTATGTCATTTATTAAAGTTTAGGGTTAAATGTGAAAATAGTTTAAGCGTCATAACTCACACATGAAATAACGAATTAATATACTTAGCTTCAACCCTATACGACTCTCATTTATGTTCTAGGTTTCTCTTTCTTTTAATATCATATCCACGTGCATTTACTTTATATGTTCGTCATTTAATGACTCATTACTCTTGTTTATTTACTCAACACGTTCATGTCTTAATCATATGTTACTCATATATATGTTATCGTCAACTTTTATATCCATGCACGTTTATGATTTCATGTGACAATACAAGTTACTTATTACTCGGATTAATTACACATCTACACACACATGATACGGTTCACAAACCAATTAAGGTTAAGCATGCATGGTTCGGTTCACATATCACTTAGGGTTTAGGTTTCACATGATCTTTACTCGTTTAATACACGTTCAAAACCCTCACATGTTTCGGTTTGTATATAGGTTCGGCTAACATGTTTTAAGCAAACCTAGCTCATCTACATACTTTACATATTCAAGTTTCTGTGTTTATACCTTGGCGAATTAATTAAAAGTGGTTCGGTTATGCATATATGTGGTTCGGTTATATGCTCAACATATATCTATGATCCGATTCAAATATTACGTATTATATAACATGCTCTTTAATAATTATAAGGTTCAAGTCATTATGGTTTGCCTTGTTTGGTTTCGTACGGCTCGACCACAAAAGAAAAACACAAAACTCTTCTAAACGAAACATATTACAATACATATACGTAAGGTGTAATAAGAGAAGACGAATAAACACGTTATACCTTAGCTTTGATGAACAAAACTCGCGACACCAAGGTTGTTAGGGTTCGGCCGAATGAAAGAAAAGAAAAGAGAGAGGCAACAAAACTAGGGTTTCAATTTCATGTAAATGTAGTGTATATATAGCTAGTCATTTTCGGTTTGGGCTTTTGAGGGGGTTGGGTTTCGGCTTGGTCCATCCGAACACAAAACAAACGCCCACCTGGCTCTCTTGATCCATACGAACAATGCAAACGCGCCCAACATATTAGCGAAGCGTTTAAATCTTCGTCGTACCAAAATCGATTACGCATACACATTCGTTAAGTTTTTATTATTCGTAAGTTAAGTTTTAATTTCGTTAAATGATTATAAACGTATTTTACGTATTTTATAATTTTCGATTCCAAGGGTATTTTAGTCTTTAATCATGTTTTAGATTTTCAGGTTTTACACACAATGTATTTTGAGGACTAAAATACTAACCACTCACACTCACAAGATTATGATAGTTTGGTACAACAATGAAGTATGAATTAACACAAGATCATACAACACCAAACAAACAAGACTTCCAACTTCTCGTTGAAGCTTGAATGTGACTTGATCTTCTTTGCTACAAAAGAGATCACTAATATGATATTGAAAGCGGGTTAGAAAGGTTAGAGAAGATATGTATGAGAGTATGATGGAAAGGATGAAAACTACTTGGTTTGGCTTTGCTATTTATAGCCAAAACCATCGACAAACACCCGGACATGGACCCCTTAAAGGGTTCCGACCGTTATAAGTTTAGTGCCGCGAGGTCGGCGACAAGATATCAAGATCTTGCCAAAGTCAACCATATCTATGCAAGATTGTGTAAGATATGAAGAGTCAAATCTCACAAAATATCTAATGAAATCTTCCAATGATTTCCATGATGCATCACATGATGTCATGTGTTGTTTTCTATTTTAGAAACATGCAAATACATAAGTAATGTTTAGTTTTAAGAAACTAAAACATTCTAAAACTACTATCATACATTATGGTTAGAGTCATATCAAGATATCATTAATCACAATGTAAATGCTTGAGTGATGAAGATATTATTTGAAAAAGCTTGTTTTAATATCTATTAAACTTGACAAGCTTTAAGCTTTATAAAAATTAAATTTACTTTTGTCGTTAACAAAACTTAGGTAAAGATCAAAAATATAAATAACGTTTAATGACGATATTTGTATTAACACAATATATGAGCCAAAGCATAAACTACTTAGGCATTGTTCATTTTTTATTTAGGCTATCCATAATAAGCCAAGCGGACATACTAATGTTGGAGTAAGGGAGGGTGGAAGAAATCAATATAAATTTTTTTCTATATGATGTTTGCGAGAAGTTACGTGACGAGAAAACCGTAATCCCCGAGCTTCTTCGTGAAAAATATTCTCCTTGCCTGCTTAGTAGAAAAACCTTTGTATCTATATCTCCCATCCTCCTTACCAAAATTTTAGTATGTCCATTTTACATACCATGCATATTTTAAATATAAAATGAACAATGTATTAGGTGTCGTTTGTTGGTTGAGCAACATAATCGTGTCGATTCACATACAAAAGGTTACGCTCACGAAAGCGGAGAAAGTTGGGAATGGCTTAGTCATTTTCTAACACGCTACAACAACTCATACTGAAAAGAAGGTTTCAAATTCTATTAATTCACTAATGAATGGTAATTTAGATTATATTTTATCTCTAACAGGTCAAACGGGTAAAAATTCTAAAAAGTAAAAGAGTTAAATGGTCAAAATTTAGGTATAATCTACCACACATAAAACCACTTATAGAATTTTATATAAGAAACCTGACAACCATTGGAATGATAAAGATTTGAAGCCAAGCCCATCTATCAACTCACGGTTCTTGTATCTTATGTCTTGCAAAACTTATATAGCAAGAGTTTCCCTTATATGTATGCATTTTGTTTGAAATTATAAAAGAACAAAAGAAATAACGCAAATTTAAAAGATTTAAGGAGTCCATAACTATTTGCGTACCTAGTAAATGGGTCCAAATGATCCAGTCCAAACGATCTGATCTGCCATGTAACTAACAGTCCAAACGGTTATATGCACTCCACCATGCCTTCTTAGAACCTAAGATGAAAACATTTAACAAAATGCAATACCAGGGGTCAAATATTCAGTTGCATACACAACTATATTATCTGATATAAAACTGATATTCCTACTCTGATTATTGAAAATTAGATAATGCACATCCAAAGACCCCTAATTTGCATATAGCTTTAGATTCAAAGATACAATTTTGCTTGCCTTCCTATTCCAAGAAGGCATGCCTTTAAAATAGACATCATAGTGGTTAGCATTTAGTAGTGTGCTTGAGGCTCCAAACATGAGGGGATTAATTGCCATTTCATCAATTCCACGTACGTTTGGGGGCTAAAACAAAGATACAAATATCAAATGGATTAAGACTCGATTATCATTAACCTATGATAATAGCTAAACAGTCAAACAACCCATTTCTTTTAGCTTTCAGAATAATCGGCAACAGATGTAGCATTTTGACCCTATTATGTATGAATAGGTCAATTCAAGTTACATTCTATCTGTAACAGGTAAAACAAAGAATATAGCTAAAAAGAAACTGGTCAAACAATCAGAAAGTAAAAGTGCTTTCAAATGCATTCAACGTTATGATTTATTTTTATTTTTTTGCAAATATAGATTAGTACTGTAAATCCTACGTAACACATTTATCATGGAAAACGATTATGGACAAAAAGTGCCTACTGATCAACCCAACCCACGTTATTAAATCATACCTTCTGATATGAACCCATTTTGACCCATTACTATCCCACCCGACCCCTAATTGACCTAAAAAAACTTTGTAAGGGTTAGTCATGGATATATTTTGTTTACTATAGGGATTCCATCTTTGCCAAAAATAAAAAGTTTACATCCCAAACTTGGTGTGATAGAAGCAGATAAGGACTGAGGTTGCAGTAATAATCCAGTAATGAAACCACCACCAATATATGTGCCCCTATAATACATCATGACCGGTTTGTATTCAACTCTTCCCATCAGTCAAAGGAATTCATCCGCATTAGAGGCCTCACCAGTCAACCCAAAGCTCCTACCAAATTGAACATAATGTGTCATGGTTACAGCTTTGGAAATAAACAATAATTTTAATAGTTGCACACCCTTGTAAGATGGTGAATGTTGTGCCAAACATGTTTTGCATGCCACTGCGCCTTGCCGCAAAAATGCTACTACCATTGTTGCCTACAATAAAAAACAATTATAATAAATAGCTACAAACTTTAACATAAAAACAAACAAAATAGCCGCAGTACGCAGACTCTTGTGATCACCCAAGCAGCGACGCATCACTCCTCTTTTGATGCAGGAAAGCTTTCAACAACAACTGATGATAAAGATAGCCTCAAAAGAAGGTATAAAGCAGGACCGAGAAACGAAACCACCGATAAGGGGACAAGCCAAAATCCGCTGTCAGTCTTGCAAAGGCATAATATATGTATTATTTGGATTCAATCACTTTTTCATGATTATTAACATGATGATTTCGATAGTGTCATAGTGTCTCACCATTTCCGAACAGTCATGTCGTTGTAGACCCAAAAGGGAGCAAATGTAGATAGCAGTGCAAAGTCAAGGCTAGTTGCGTGTATCTGCAAAGAAAAAAAGAATGTTTGAGTGGCCTCCGCACATTTCTAGCTTAATAGTAAATGACTGTATGTAACCATGAATAGGAGACTCACGAGTCTACTCCCTCCAAAGTACTGGATATACTCCATTCTAGTTGTCCCCGGTGGCTAAGCCCGCGTTCACGATTAGACCTAATCCTACAGCAAATATTGCATGGGCATAGTTATTGAGCTTGATTAGGAAGCAATAAAAATGCATAAGATTACACCACAATATAAATATATAGGAAAATTCATTATTAAGAAAATTAGTTATCAGTCCCACTATACCCAAGCGCTAGCACATTATTATCTTCTGGCTCGAGAACTTGCCTATTTGATTCACATATTGAGTAACTACTGCTGTTTATGAGCCTCCTGATAGTCGGTGAACAAATTCAGCATAGAAGCGTTTAGGATCCTTTAGATGCTAGATATTGATAACGACCTATGATTCTTTACCCATAGGATTGTTTTTCAAGCAAATTACCTAAACGATCCATATCTAAACTCGTTTCTAATCTATTCTTTTTCAACACTTTCATAATAAACATAAAATGTCGCATCAGTATGGGAACCACAATTATAGGGACCACCTTTTTTTTTCTTTCTTCAGCCTCTCCTTTTTCTTTCTTTTCTTCATCACCATATCTTCACCAACAAAGCAGCCATCTCCTTCTTCAGCCACCTGCCATCGCCATTTGGTGGCTGAATGCTTTCATTTTTATTGTTGATTATATATTTATATGTAAAAGTTTAGACTTTATATCTACAAAGCAGCCATCTCCTTCTTCAGTCACCATTCAGCCATCGCCATTTGCATTTTATATTTTCTCACAAAGCGAACTTGCAGCACCTTCAGCCACCATTTGCAGCACCTCCTTCTTCAGCCACCATTTGCAGCACCTCCTTCTTCAGCCACCTCCCAACAAAGCAGCCATCTCCTTCAGCCACCATCGCCACGCCCAGGGCCACGCCCAGCAAGCAGCCACACCAGCAAGCTGTACCACGCCCAGTCCACGCCTGGGGCCACGCCCAGGGCCGCGCCCATCAAGCAATCTCGCCCAAGCCGGCTGTACCACGCCCAGGACCACGCCCATGCCACGCCCATTGGAAAGTTCGTTTCGTAAATCTGCAATGCGAGAGCGCATTTCGTAAGCGGTATCAATTATAGTTCATTTACGTAAATTGCTCTTGTTTTTCAGATAGGTATTCATCAAAGGTGGCAAATTGGGTAGCTTGAGTCACGGGTCAAAACTGGTTAGGTGACCCACATGCAGATCATCTGACAATAACTAAAGATAACTTAGTGGTCCTATACCAATTCAAATGTCATGCGAGTTTGAGGCGTGAGTTACTTTTAAAGTAACATGCTCATAAGAAGATATAAGAAAATGAGCATACACTACCAGATTCGTTATACACTACAAAATTAATGACATTTGCTCACTAAAACAAGTGGGAGCAAAAGTATACAAAACAGTCACTAAAAGATATTTTATCAACTCCTACTAAAAATAAAAGAGTAAGTAACAAAGGGATCACTAAAAGTCTTTTATTACTAAATTTTCAGTGAGCAAAGTTTAAAGATTCAGTGACTAAACTTTTTAGTCACCAAAGGATACACAACTCTTCTATCAAATCTCTAAAATGACGGAACTGTTTAGTTAATTTCAGTCAGCAAAGGGTTTACTACCTAGCAGAAATACAAATAGAAACTGCAATATCAATATACAAATACATTCTGCATTTCTCAAAAATATAAAATTATTGCACAAATACAAATTGCATTTCTCAAAATAAGTTCAAACACATCAATCTCTAAAACAATCTCAATCTCAATCTAAAATGTACAAAAATAAGTTGTTGCCATTTTACAATAAATGTTCTTGTGAAGGACCATCTAGGTGGCGAGTCGACATACACTGCTCCCATGCTTCATTATTCAGCATCTGTCATGAAAATACTTCGACAGTTAGTAGTCTATTATGATTAGAAAACAGTAATTTTCCAACAATAATCTAAATATTTATATAATAACAATTTAGGAGGTTGTAGTGTAACAAAAATCGACTTTGGGTGGCCCGTTAACCCGCTTGACATGGTGCATAATCCAAATCGACCCATTCATACGTACATATGGGTCAAAATTTCTATATCTACAACGAACCATTAGATACTCCAATCGAATCAACTCAAATTTATTACAAGAAGTAAGAATGTTACTCGAGAATCATGAAAACCCCAATCTACATAACATTTACTCTAATCAATATATCTTGAAAATGCCAGGAGGTCAAAGAAGAATATGGATAAATGTATATACCTGACTTGGAACTACACCACTCCTTAAGAAAGTGGTCACCAGGTTTTCAACATTTGTAGCCTCTGTCCTATTAAGATAGGACGTTCCACTAGCACTGATTTCTTCTTGTCCCATCTGCAATAAATTTACGAGAAAACGTAAGAATACATATGAAGCTGTATATTTCTTACCCAACCATTATGTTACTAGAAGAAACATTTGATTTACAGTAGAAAACAGGCAGAAAAGTTGCACAAACCTGAAAATAAAAGAACATGGGACGGTTTGGCACAGGCCATGGAAAATCAATGCCAGCTGTTTGCCTTTCATTTACAGTCACACCATTTTGGAAGGGAATTCTGAAAGGGATGGATGCATACGATATTGCACCTGAGATTTTAATGACAAAATGCAAATTTTAGTTACTAGATACAACTTAGAAAAAACAATATCCATAATAGCACCCCAGGAAGAGCATCTCTACAAGCAGTACTGCATAATATATGTATGTACCTGATTTCCCCAAGATCAAGAGGTGTAAGACACTCCGGCTCAGGTGACTGAGTAGACTCGTCAATAAGCACCTCAGATAGTCAATAAAATGATTTAGAATAAAGTTATCAAAGACGACACCAAGTCCCAACTAGTTACAATCATAAGCTGTAATGGTTCCATTAGATCTAGTTAGCACTCAAAGATTCTTTAAATAGAGAATCAAAGAAAGATATCCAAGTGTTTTCAGTAACTCCCCTGTATATATATTTGTAAAAGGAGGTTCTGTTACCTGGTAACATTTGCATCTGTGTACCAATTTAACACAAGATAATTTTGGGTAACCAAGGTTCGACGGGCGACTAATCCATGGGGTTTCGGTCCACCATCACACACACAAACAGGCTAAACACTCCCCTTTTGGGAAGGTTGGTGTGGCCACATCAAGGTTATATTATTTTCCTACATTATAATAATACGGAACGCATAAGATAACTTGCTAACCACATGCATAATGGGGTGAGGATGGACTTGACACTCACCTCACCTAGTTCATCTTTCAATTGCTTGCAGCTTGTGGAGTTCACTCTTTTCAGATGTATCAAGATGCCGAACCTTCTAAAAAAAATTAAGTTCAAGCTACTTTAATATGATATGTGTTGAAGTATACAAGTAAGAGATGGATTTGAAGTATTACAAGACAAAAAATACCTGATAATGAAGTGTCAAATGCTCAGCATGTGAGCTCACAACTTCCCTTGATTTTGCACACAGCCTGAAAACGTGATTAAAATCAACCAAGATATTAAAATAAAAAGGTGATATGAATCAAGTTAATGAACCGACAGAGACACTTTACATACTTGATATACTGATTTTCTGTGGAAAACGTTTCGAGGAAGTCATCTTTTGTCTCAACAAGATTATCTGCAAAAATATTCTGCACAGAAGAAAATGAGATGGTCATCAGCATTGGGCGACTGCACACAAATAACAACCAACATGCAAAAGATGTGTTAGGATGATCACCTGAAGAGAAGTTTTAAGATCTGTGCTCCAAAAGAAATATAGTACAGATTCAAAACATGATTCAAAAATATAGTACCGATGTGTACTTGCATCAGATGTCCTCACAAAGAAATATCAACATATGCTTTAAATGATCTAGGAGCTTTGACTATGCATGAACTAGCCACTTATGAAATAACTTAAATATCGATAAGTTGGATAATAATGATATATACCTTTAAGCCTTGGTAGCCATATATTTTTCCATCTTCAAAAAAGATACTTAGGTCAACAGGTTCAGTGGGGAAGCTTTCCGAAGATCCCTCTTCCTCTCCTTTAGAGACTGAAATTTAATATACGAAGACACCATAATGGCTAAGACAAGCACAGACAGAGTTATAAAATAATAAATCCACTTAAAAACAAGATAAACAAAAAGATACGAAGAATAAACACATATTTAGCCACTAAGCAACTAGCCAAACATACCTAAATGTCAATTATACCTTTATACGTATATACATCAGGATAAACAAACTTCTATTATTTGAGAACAGCAACTCTAATTAAAACCTTGAACATCCAAAAAGTGTATCAATTTGCGCAAATCCAAATTGATAATTGCCACAAAATTATATTAAAAGGGTGGTTGTGGATTGCAAAATTTCAGCTTATGCTCTATAAGCACTTCAAAATAAGCACCTATCAATGTCATTATTTCATAAGCTCACAGCAATCCAAACACTTCGAGATGCTTTTTTCACTTTTAACAACACAACAAGCATTCCCAAACACTCTCTAATCAGATGTAACTTTATATCAACTCTAAAAAGTAATTTTTCTTTAAATTTAAGTATCTTAGCCCTAATATATCAAAACCTCAATACCAAATTTACATTTTGAAAGACTACTAACTATTCCAACCGACAATAATTTACAGCACATCCAAGCATAATCTATAGTATTAACATGCAATTCCGAAACAATAATTTTATTATTCAGAAAACTTACTTTTAATTGAAATGAAAATGTAATCATACACTTAACATACTAGTTAATATTTATAAAAACCATCAAAACATATGAACAAAAGTGTTTTGTGTTTTCCCTAACCCACTCGACAATGCCTAATTCAACCCACTATATCTTGGGACCACTATAAAAAAAGTTAGCATAAGGGCAAGAGTATTAAGATTTACCTGCAAGATACGACCAGATAGTGATATCTGCAACTGACTAACTATGGCCAACGAGGAAAGTGCGCTGCAGCACCAGATATTCATCAACATGCTTGCAGGCCCCTTCATAGGTAGAGACAGAAGAAAAAGTAAGAGCATGCTCGAGCCAGTAATCAATCTACAACAAACACAACACAACCGATACAAAAACATTTATAATCCTTAAATACATAAAACAGGATTATCACGTAATTATGGAAATTAAAACAAAAAACGAGATTCACCTGAGAAGTTTCAGTATCATCCTAGTCGTACAATCTAGGAATTGTTGTTGCTGTACGACCAAGGTACCTTAACATTTCATTGGTGCCACGTAACTCTTTCCTAAAAGAAAACAATCGAGTCAATACAGAGTAATAGTCATTATTAGTTTCTTTGCACTGTCGTTATAGTGTTTCAAAATTTATAACAGTAACAGTAACTAATATTCTAAATTTATAAATCACATTTCTACATACAACCATGTTAACAACTAGCCACACCAAAACAGTTCATTAAGAGCATAAGATAATGATCATAAGTCATCATAGTTGACTGCAAGCACGAATAAAAGCCTACATTAGTATCGATTCATTATACAATATGATTAATAAATTCCGACTCGTTTATAGTGTTTCAAATAATTTCAAATTGATAATTTCTACATTAGTATCGATTCGTATACAATATATTGCAAAATTTACAACAAATAAAATTTACTTCCTTGTTTTCATCTTATAACTACATCCAGCAAACTAAACACCAATTCATAATCGACAATCACCTATCCAGCATAAAACTAGCATCTACCACGATATTAGTAAACAAATAGTAATTTCTATATAACTAAACGCAACATAACTTATTAATATCAAACTAAACACCAATTAGTTCAAAATCGACAATCTTCTATCCATAGTATATATAATTTCTACGCATAAACAAACAATAATTTCTAAACAATTAAACGCAACCTATGTATCGTAGGACTTCCAAACACCACATCACAAAACCGCCAACTACGTCCAAGACGATCTCCATCACAATCCTCCTCCTTTGAACTCGAACCACTACTAATCAAACTCTCTCAACCGAAACAATCCGGTTCCTCTTCCTAAACTCCAACCACACCAACACAACATGCACACAACACTGCACGACATAACCGCATATCCAAACCCTAAGTGGCAGATTCGACTTCTCATCCTTACTTAGAAACATCACAATAATAGCAGCAGTGACAACACAAGCTCGTTAAATTAGCTAGGCTTTAGCTTATGCATTTCAACTAGAAAAACCTATATGCCATAAAATGTGACCGTCTTTTGCACCCAGTAGGGTAGCTAAAGCAAGGCATAAATATTATGGGTAAAATTATTAATAGATTGTTTTCTTTTGTATTTAAGGTATCAAAGAAATGTCAACTTGAGACAATAATGTTTGGACGATGAGGATGGAAGAAATCGATATAAAGATTTTGTATGGTGCTTGGAGGAGGATTCTTTACTACCGACAAGGGTAAAGGAATCACAAGTAATGGTGTCATATCAAAGCAAACACAAATATCCAAAAGAAGTCTTAGCATAAATCTTGAAATAATTCAAGTCAAAATGACTTCAATACATAGGTCAGTGGAAAAATAAACTCAATAAAATATACGAAATATTAAGTCTTAAATGGCATCATAAGATCAAAGCTAAATATCTCTAAGGTAAGTCCACTCAAGACTCATCCCAAAGCAAAACCCGGCTCAATGCTTAGATACCGCGGAAGAAAAGAAATGCGGTGAGCTTCAAAAGCCGGTGAGCGGATATACAAGCAAAGCGAATCTGAAGCAACGAATACGGAATATAGTGAAAGAAAGATAGTAAAATCATAATCATTTCAAAGTATAAATCGAATAATAGAATAAGTTTTATAGTTAACTACCTCGAGCCCCCGAAACATATATCGGATCATAATCATATTCATATTCATATTCACACAAGGCAACATTTGTAGGGAGACCTACGAGTTATGAAGGGCGTGCATGCACGCGACATCAATCATCGAGATAACATATAGCATATAACATATAACATATAACGGATAACGGATCTAGGATGCATCCATCGCCCACAAACATATATTGGTAATATAATATAACTTGAGCTCATAACGAGATAACGAGATAAGGGGCGTGGCGAACTTCACTCTCGCCCTAGAGTCATGTCGAGAGTGCATCAACGACACGGACATGGAACCCCATGACTAGTTATTATTTTGGCTCGGGTGTCAAACTATCTTAGGTCAAATCGAATGTCAAAGCGACACAGATCATACTTTATCGAAGATTAATCATGTTTTCAAAATCAAGGTTTTCATATCATATAGTTCAAAATCGGATGTTTTATAATTCAAAATCGAGTTCGGATAAGCAACAGACTCAAACAAACAAAATGGGGTTCATAGCAAAGGCTTAGGAAACCCTAATATAAAAGCTAACGAAAAGCGTTATAAGGAACCTTCTTGAAAAGGTCGAATATATGTACCTTATTCCAAAGCAAATGATCGGCAATCACGGAAAGCAAAGGATTACTCCTTCTTCACAGAACCTATACACATTAACGGTCGTACATGTTATTTATGATTCCATAATTGTCGAAATGATCCTTTAATATTTGGTGTTTATACTCAATGTATTCAGTGATCTTAATACTTTAGGGTTTTATAATTAAATGAGACTTAAGTGTTTTATAAACAATATCGTAGATTAAGGTTCATTATGTCATTTATTAAAGTTTAGGGTTAAATGTGAAAATAGTTTAAACGTCATAACTCACACATGAAATAACGAATTAATATACTTAGCTTCAAACCCTAATCGACTCTCATTTATGTTCTAGGGTTTTCTCATTCTTTTAATATCATATCCACGTGCATTTACTTTATATGTTCGTCATTTAATGACTCATTACTCTTGTTTATTTACTCAACACGTTCATGTCTTAATCATATGTTACTCATATATATGTTATCGTCAACTTTTATATCCATGCGTTTATGATTTCATGTGACAATACAAGTTACTTATTACTCGGATTAATTACACATCTCGCACACACACACATGATACACGGTTCACAAACCAATTAAGGTTCGGCATGCATGGTTCGGTTCACACATCACTTAGGGTTTAGGTTTCACATGATCTTTACTCGTTTAATACACGTTCAAAACCCTCACATGTTTCGGTTTGTATATAGGGTTCGGCTAACATGTTTTAAGCAAACCCTAGCTCATCTACGTACTTTACATATTCAAGTTTCTGAGGTTTATACCTTGGCGAATTAATTACAAGTGGTTCGGTTATGCATATATGTGGTTCGGTTATATGCTCAACATATATCTATGATCCGATTCAAATATTACGTATTATATAACATGCTCTTTAATAATTATAAGGTTCAAGTCATTATGGTTTGCCTTGTTTGGTTTCGTGCGGCTCGACCACAAAGAAAAACACAAAACTCGACTAAGCGAAACATATTACAATATATATCGTAAGGTGTAATAAGAAGGCGAATAAACACGTTATACCTTAGCTTTGATGAACAAAACTCGCGACACCAAGGTTGTTAGGGTTCGGCGAATGGAAGAAAAGAAAAGAGAGGCAACAAAACTAGGGTTTCAATTTCATGTAAATGTAGTGTATATATAGCTAGTCATTTTCGGTTTGGGCTTTTGAGGGGTTGGGTTTCGGCTTGGTCCATCCGAACACAAAACAAACGCCCACCTTGGCTCTCTTGATCCACACGAACAATGCAGTTGTTTCCCAAATAACGAAAGACAAGGCCCAACATATTAGCGAAGCGTTTAAATCTTTCGTCGTACCAAAATCGATCACGTACACACATTCGTTAAGTTTTTATTATTCGTAAGTTAAGTTTTAATTTCGTTAAATGATTATAAGCGTATTTCGTATTTTATAATTTTCGATTCCAAGGGTATTTTAGTCTTTAATCATGTTTTAGATTTTCGGGTTTTACAATTCTTCCCTACAAGAAAAATTTTCGTCCTCGAAAATTGAAATGAAAGCAAGCAACGAAATGAGAACATACCAAACTATTCAAAGAAATGAGGATAACTAGCTCGCATCGACTCCTCGGTTTCCCAGTAGCCTCACGCTCGGGTGATTTTCAAAGAATCTTAACGAGCGGAATGACTTTATTTCTCATGACTCTTTCTTGCCTTTCTAAAATAGCTTCGGTTCTTGAGATAAAGACATATCGGATTGAATTTGATCAAGCGGATAAAAGCAGCGTGTAACGGATGATAGTTGTATCCCTTAGGGTGATACATGGAAAGCGTCATGAACATGCGATAAGCGAGGCGGAAGTGCTAATCGATCTGAAACTTCTCCTATCGTTCGAATTTCAAGCGGACCGATGAATCGAGGGTGAGCTTGCCCTTGATTCCAAAAGCGTTTCACACCTCTAAGCGGCGAAACTTTCAAAAATACACGATCTCAACCCGAAATTCTAAATCACGGCGATGCTTGTCGGCATAACTTTTCGGCGAGACCTAGCTTCCTTGACTTTTCTCTAGCATGACTACTTTCTCATTAGTGATCTCAATCATTTCGGACCTTCAATTAAGCGTTCACCTACTTCATCCCAACAAGTAGGTGCTCTACATTCCTCCCATAAGAAGTTCAAGCGGTGTTGCCTTAATGCTAGCATGCCAAGCTGTTGTTGTATGCAAACTCTACTAAACACAAATATTCATCCCAAGCGCGGTCCATTCCAAAGCACAAGCCCTTAGCATGTCCTCTAAGGTGCGAATAGTCCTCTCGGTGACCATCTGTTTGAGGATGAAATGCCGTCTTGAAATTAAGTCGAGTACCCCAAGCTTTTGCAAACCTTTCGAAGCGAGAAGTAAAGCGGATCTCATCGGACACAATAGATGCGGAGTACCATGAAGTCTAACGATCTCTTCTTGAAAAATTTCCGCCAATCTACCAATACCATAATCCTTTCGATTGGTAAGAAATGAGCGATTTGGTTAGTCGATCAACAACTACCCAAATCGCATCATGCTTCTTCCGAGTAAGAGGTAGTCGGTCACAAAATCCATAGATATCTTATCCCACTTCCATGTTGGAATATCCAATGGTTGTAACAATCCACTAGCCCTTTGATGTTCAATCTTAACTCTTGACAAATCATACATTTCGACACAAACGTCGCCACATCTTGCTTCATGCCATTCCACCAAAATCTTGCTTCAAATCCTATACATCTTGGTAGAACCGGGATGGATAGTGAAAGGAGAACTATGAGCTTGATCATAACTTTCTCAATCTACGGATCATTGGGAACACAAAGCCTATCTTCATACCATACAATTCCGTCATCATCAACCTTAAACTCCGTCGCTTACCTTCTTCAACATTTTGCGCCACGGCCCTGACTCACCATCATCTTTTCGAGCTTCTTTAATTTGCGATATAAGGTTCGACTCCACCTTCATACTAGCCCGGTATCCATCAAAACCTCGTGCGCATAGCTCAACATCCAAACTCTCTAAGTCACGAAAAATCCTAGGTTCAATCTCGATACTTGCAAGAATGCACGATTTCGGCTAAGTCGTCGACAACTACATTAGCCTTACGGATGGTCTTGAATGTTGGTGTCATAATCCTTAAGAAGTTCTAACCATCTTCTTTGTCTCATGTTAAGTTCCTTACGGTGAAAATATACTTGAGACTCTTATGATCGATGAATATATCACACGTCTCTCCATACAAGTAATGTCTCCGGATCTTCAACGCGAACACCACTGCTGCTAACTCAAGGTCATGAGTTGGGTAATTCTCCTCATAAGGTTTTAGCGCCTCGAAGCATAAGCTATTACCTTTCCATGTTGCATCAAAACACATTGATCCTTTCTTAGATGCATCACTATAAATTTGAAATCCTCGAACCGGATGGAAGAGTCAAAATAGGGCGGACACCAATCTCGTTTCAACTCTTCAAAACTCTTTTCTCGTTCATCCGTCCATACAAACTTTTCACCTTTTCTCATCGGTTGGGTTAGGGGCAAAGCTAAGCGAGAGAAACCTTCAACAAAGCGTCGGTAATAACCAAACAAGTCCTAGAAAACTCCTAACCTCGATCAACATCGTAGGTCTTGGCCATTTAGTGATAGCCTCAACCTTAGAGCGGATCCATGGTGATACCATCGGCGGATACAATATGACCAAGGAAAGCGACTTGTCTTAACCAAAACTCGCACTTGAAAATTTGGCGTACAACTTCTTCTTCCTCGGAATCTCCAAAACTATCCGGAGATGTTGTTCATGCTCTTCTTGGACTTGGAGTAAACTAAAATGTCGTCGATGAAAACGATAACGAACTTATCGAGGAACTCATGGAAAACACGATTCATTAGGTCCATAAACACGGTAGGCGCATTTGTCAAACCAAAAGGCATAACGAGGAATTCATAATGACCATATACGAGTGCGAAAGCGGTCTTAGGAACATCTTGCTCCTTCACACGTGGTGGTGATAACGGATCTCGGATCAATCTTAGAAAAGAACTTAGCTCCTTGCGGTTGATCAAACAAATCATCAATCGCGGCGAGAGGATAGCAGTTCTGAATGGTATCTGATTGAGTTCACGGTAGTCGATACATGGCGCATGCTTCCATCCTTCTTCTTCACAAATAAAGCAGGTGCACCCATGGAGAAACACTTGGGTCGAATAAATCCATTTTCTATCATCTCTTGCAATTGTTCCTTCAACTCCTTGATTCTATAGGTGCCATACGATCACGGAGCCTTGAAATCGGTTCGGCACGGAATTAACTCAATGCTAAACTCAACTTCTCTAGGCGGGGAAGACCGGGAGTTCATCGGGAAAAGCGTCGGTGAATTCACAAACAACGAAAGATTTTCAATGTTAGGACTCTCCAAAGATGTGTCCTTAACGGATGCCGAAAACCTTGGCACCCATGAGCAATCATGGTCCGTGCCTTCATAGCGGAAATGAGCTTATGATTTGAGAGGTTGAGAACCATGATAAGCGAATTCGGGATGTTTCGTCTCCAAAGATCACCGTTCTAGCATAGCGATCAATTGAAGCTCTATGATAAGCCAACCAATCCATGCCTAGAATGATATCAAAGTCGACCATATCGAGAGGATACAGATTTGCGGGCGAATCGATCATCAAAGCGAAGAGGACATTTAACGTATTTATGATCAATGATCATGTGGTTTTCATAGGCGTAGATATCGATAAGTGATTTGTTAATGGTTTGGGCTTCATATTAAGTTTCTTAGCAAATGTGGCGGATATAATGGAGTGTGTGGCACGGTATCAAATAAAGCGAAGCAGAATAATCATCAATGAAAAGAGTGCCGTAATGGTACACGAAGTGCGCTCCTTTGATTCGAGTAGTAGCATAAACACGTCCGGTAGTAGTTGGCGGCTTGATGTAGTTTCCGGGAATCACGGGTTCTTCTTAGGGCAATCCTTGATCTTGTGGCGGTAGAACCACAAGAGAAACATCCACGGTGGCCTTGAAACACGGTCCGGATGAGCCTTTCCACAAGTAGTACAGATAGGTGGGGAGGCAAAACCTCGGTGTCCTTTCTTGACGAGAAGATCTGAAGCACGACCACGATTTGATCCTCGGTGGCCGATCCTTGTTATAATTTGGTTATTGTTACCTTGGTTACGGCGATCATTTCCATTCCTACCGGCATTTCTATTATCTTGACTCCTCGCCTCGGGCGCCTAGAGTCCACATTCCTTCTGGTGACCCGCGATCATAACTCCTATCCACTTGACCCCTCGAATCATAACTCTGCCGAATTTCCCTTATAATCATTACTTTGAGTCCTACCTTGAATCCGATCACCATCGCGGTTACGCTTGTTGGAACCGAAACCTCATGAAAGATCTCAATGTTACGAGCTGCGTCATTGCGGCCGACACATTCTCATACTCAATATTAGCGATCGGTCCAACACCCACTTCTTGGTCCCACTTGAAGTGCTTAGCTTGGCGCCTACCATCTCCGACAATCGTTCCCACAAAACTTACCGACCTCATAAACCTACTCATGTACTCATTGGAATTCTCATGATCAAGTGGTAGATTGCACGATAATCCTCTCATACCTTTCTTTTCGGCATCGGGAAATGTGGTTATAGAAGATAGTCAAAACTCGGTCCAGTACAAGTAATGACAAAAGCATCTCCTCCTCTTGCTTGTTTGAGTGCCTTCCACCAATTCAAAGCATCACCTTCCAACTTAAAAGCGCCAAGCGAGTCTTAAACTCGTCTCCACAACCCAATACTTCAAGCGACTTCTCAATATGGTGATCCGGTCCTCGGCCTCGGTGGGAGTAGCGGCGGTGCTAAGCGAAGAGGCTTGAGCTTACAAAGCGCTCGAGCCAAGTGTGAATGCCGACGGGTTGATTTCCTCCACCACTACCGAAGCACCGGTCGATTACGAATGTTGTTGATCACTGTTCCATCATCTCGGTGTAGTAAGACCGGGGAAAAGAGTGTTGAGGGCATTAGCAATCGCGACATCAATGTTAGTAGCATCATCGTCTCCATCCGCGCTCTGGGTAGTACGAGTTCGAACCATCGAGCGATATTCAAGCGATTAGCAAAATGAACAAAGGTGAGATACGAAATGGAAATGCACGCGAAGGAATCCTAAAGTCTACCCAATCCTCACGGGTCATAGCCTAAGCTCTAAGGGTCTCAAAACCTAGGCTCCATATGTCACGAGTCCCGACTACAAGTCGTAAACACAGGCTCGATGCCATAAATTGTAGCGCCCGGCAGACAAGGGTAAAGGAATCACAAGTAATGGTGTCATATCAAAGCAAACACAAATATCCAAAAGAAGTCTTAGCATAAATCTTGAAATAATTCAAGTCAAAATGACTTCAATACATAGGTCAGTGGAAAAATAAACTCAATAAAATATACGAAATATTAAGTCTTAAATGGCATCATAAGATCAAAGCTAAATATCTCTAAGGTAAGTCCACTCAGACTCATCCCAAAGCAAAACCCAGCTCAATGCTTAGATACGCAGCGGAAGAAAAGAAATGCGGTGAGCTTCAAAAGCCGGTGAGCAGATATACAAGCAAAGCGAATCTGAAAGCAGCGAATACGGAATATAGTGAAAGAAGATAGTAAAATCATAATCATTTCAAAGTATAAATCGAATAATAGAATAAGTTTTATAGTTAACTACCTCGAGCCCAAACACATATATCGGATCATCATATTCATATTCATATTCACACAAGGCAACATTTGTAGGGAGACCTACGAGTTATGAAGGGCGTGCATGCGCGGCATCAATCATCGAGATAACATATAGCATATAACATATAACATATAACGGATAACGGATCTAGGATGCATCCATCGCCCACAAACATATATTGGTAATATAATATAACTTGAGCTCATAACGAGATAACGAGATAAGGGGCGTGGCGAACTTCACTCTCTTGCCTAGAGTCATGTCAGTGCATCAACGACACGGACATGGAACCCCATGACTAGTTATTATTTTGGCTCGGTGTCAAACTATCTTAGGTCAAATCGAATGTCAAAAGCGACACGAGATCATACTTTATCGGAAGATTAATCATGTTTTCAAAATCAAGGTTTTCATATCATATAGTTCAAAATCGGATGTTTTATAATTCAAAATCGAGTTCGGATAAGCAACAGCTCAAACAAACAAAATGGGGTTCATAGCAAAGGCTTAGGAAACCCTAATATAAAAGCTAACGAAAAGCGTTATAAGGAACCTTCTTGAAAAGGTCGAATATATGTACCTTATTCCAAAGCAAATGATCGGCAACACGGAAAGCAAAGGATTACTCCTTCTTCATAGAACCTATACACATTAACGGTCGTACATGTTATTTATGATTCCATAATTGTCGAAATGATCTTTTAATATTTGGTGTTTATACTCAATGTATTGATGATCTTAATACTTTAGGGTTTTATAATTAAATGAGACTTAAGTGTTTTATAAACAATATCGTAGATTAAGGTTCATTATGTCATTTATTAAAGTTTAGGGTTAAATGTGAAAATAGTTTAAGCGTCATAACTCACACATGAAATAACGAATTAATATACTTAGCTTCAACCCTAATCGACTCTCATTTATGTTCTAGGGTTTTCTCATTCTTTTAATATCATATCCACGTGCATTTACTTTATATGTTCGTCATTTAATGACTCATTACTCTTGTTTATTTACTCAACACGTTCATGTCTTAATCATATGTTACTCATATATATGTTATCGTCAACTTTTATATCCATGCACGTTTATGATTTCATGTGACAATACAAGTTACTTATTACTCGGATTAATTACACATCTACACACATGATACACGACTTATAATTACGCATGGTTCACAAACCAATTAAGGTTCGGCATGCATGGTTCGGTTCACACATCACTTAGGGTTTAGGTTTCACATGATCTTTACTCGTTTAATACACGTTCAAAAACCCTCACATGTTTCGGTTTGTATATAGGGTTCGGCTAACATGTTTTAAGCAAACCCTAGCTCATCTACGTACTTTACATATTCAAGTTTACAGGTTTATACCTTGGCCGAATTAATTACAAGTGGTTCGGTTATGCATATATGTGGTTCGGTTATATGCTCAACATATATCTATGATCCGATTCAAATATTACGTATTATATAACATGCTCTTTAATAATTATAAGGTTCAAGTCATTATGGTTTGCCTTGTTTGGTTTCGTGCGGCTCGACCACAAAGAAAAACACAAAACTCGACTAAGCGAAACATATTACAATATATATCGTAAGGTGTAATAAGAAGGCGAATAAACACGTTATACCTTAGCTTTGATGAACAAAACTCGCGACACCAAGGTTGTTAGGGTTCGGCGAATGGAAGAAAAGAAAAGAGAGAGCAACAAAACTAGGGTTTCAATTTCATGTAAATGTAGTGTATATATAGCTAGTCATTTTCGGTTTGGGCTTTTGAGGGGTTGGGTTTCGGCTTGGTCCATCCGAACACAAAACAAACGCCCACCTTGGCTCTCTTGATCCACACGAACAATGCAAGCAAGGCCCAACATATTAGCGAAGCGTTTAAATCTTTCGTCGTACCAAAATCGATCACGTACACACATTCGTTAAGTTTTTATTATTCGTAAGTTAAGTTTTAATTTCGTTAAATGATTATAAGCGTATTTCGTATTTTATAATTTTCGATTCAAGGGTATTTTAGTCTTTAATCATGTTTTAGATTTTCGGGTTTTACAACAAGACTTCCAACTTCTCGTTGAAGCTTGAATGTGACTTGATCTTCTTTGCTACAAAAGAGATCACTAATATGATATTGAAACCGAGTTAGAAGGTTAGAGAAGATATGTATGAGAGTATGATGGAAAGGGATGAAAAACTACTTGGTTTGGCTTTGCTATTTATAGCCAAAACCATCGCTAGCACCACGGACATGGACCCTTAAAAGGGTTCCGACCGTTATAAGTTTTGTGCCGCCGAGGTCGACGAGAAGATATCAAGATCTTGCCAAAGTCAACCATATCTATGCAAGATTGTGTAAGATATGAAGAGTCCAAATCTACACAAAATATCTAATGAAATCTTCCAATGATTTCCATGATGCATCACATGATGTCATGTGTTGTTTTCTATTTTAGAAACATGCAAATACATAAGTAATGTTTAGTTTTAAGAAACTAAAACATTCTAAAACTACTATCATACATTATGGTTAGAGTCATATCAAGATATCATTAATCACAATGTAAATGCTTGGTGATGAAGATATTATTTGAAAAAGCTTGTTTTAATATCTATTAAACTTGACAAGCTTTAAGCTTTATAAAAATTAAATTTACTTTTGTCGTTAACAAAACTTAGGTAAAGATCAAAAATATAAATAACGTTTAATGACGATATTTGTATTAACACAATATATGAGCCAAAGCATAAACTACTTAGGCATTGTTCATTTTTTATTTAGGCTATCCATAATAAGCCAAGCGGACATACTAATGTTGGAGTAAGGGAGGGTGGAAGAAATCAATATAAATTTTTTTCTATATGATGTTTGCGAGAAGTTACGTGACGAGAAAACCGTAATCCCCGAGCTTCTTCGTGAAAAATATTCTCCTTGCCTGCTTAGTAGAAAAACCTTTGTATCTATATCTCCCATCCTCCTTACCAAAATTTTAGTATGTCCATTTTACATACCATGCATATTTTAAATATAAAATGAACAATGTATTAGGTAATACGTTTGTTGGTTCAGGCAACATAATCGTGTCAGATTCACATACAAAAAGGTTCTGCTCTGAAAACGGGAGAAAGTTCGGGAATGGCTTCCGTCTATTTTCTAACACGCTACAACAACTCATACTGAAAAGAAGGTTTCAAATTCTATTAATTCACTAATGAATGGTAATTTAGATTATATTTTATCTCTAACAGGTCAAACGGGTAAAAATTCTAAAAGTAAAAGAGTTAAATGGTCAAAATTTAGGTATAATCTACCACATAAAACCACTTATAGAATTTTATATAAGAAACCTGACAACCATTGAATGATAAAGATTTGAAGCCAAGCCCATCTATCCAACTCACGGTTCTTGTATCTTATGTCTTGCAAAACTTCTTATATAGCAAGAGTTTCCCTTATATGTATGCATTTTGTTTGAAATTATAAAGAACAAAAGAAATAACGCAAATTTAAAAGATTTAAGGAGTCCATAACTATTTGCGTACCTAGTAAATGGGTCCAAATGATCCAGTCCAAACGATCTGATCTGCCATGTAACTAACAGTCCAAACGGTTATATGCACTCCACCATGCCTTCTTAGAACCTAAGATGAAAACATTTAACAAAATGCAATACCAGGGGTCAAATATTCAGTTGCATACACAACTATATTATCTGATATAAAAACTGATATTCCTACTCTGATTATTGAAAATTAGATAATGCACATCCAAAGACCCCCTAATTTGCATATAGCTTTAGATTCAAAGATACAATTTTGCTTGCCTTCCTATTCCAAGAAGGCATGCCTTTAAAGTAGACATCATAGTGGTTAGCATTTAGTAGTGTGCTTGAGGCTCCAAACATGAGGGGATTAATTGCCATTTCATCAATTCCACGTACGTTTGGGGGCTAAAACAAAGATACAAATATCAAATGGATTAAGACTCGATTATCATTAACCTATGATAATAGCTAAACAGTCAAACAACCCATTTCTTTTAGCTTTCAGAATAATCGGCAACAGATGTAGCATTTTTGACCCTATTATGTATGAATAGGTCAATTCAAGTTACATTCTATCTGTAACAGGTAAAAACAAAGAATATAGCTAAAAAGAAACTGGTCAAACAATCAGAAAGTAAAAGTGCTTTCAAATGCATTCAACGTTATGATTTATTTTTATTTTTTTGCAAATATAGATTAGTACTGTAAATCCTACGTAACACATTTATCATGGAAAACGATTATGGACAAAAAGTGCCTACTGATCAACCCAACCCACGTTATTAAATCATACCTTCTGATATGAACCCATTTTGACCCATTACTATCCCACCGACCCTAATTGACCTAAAAAACTTTGTAAGGGTTAGTCATGGATATATTTTGTTTACTATAGGATTCCATCTTTGCCAAAAATAAAAGTTTACATCCCAAACTTGGTGTGATAGAAGCAGATAAGGACTGAGGTTGCAGTAATAATCCAGTAATGAAACCACCACCAATATATGTGCCTATAATACATCATGACGGTTTGTATTCAACTCTTCCCATCAGTCAAAGGAATTCATCCGCATTAGAGGCCTCACCAGTCAACCCAAAGCTCCTACCAAATTGAACATAATGTGTCATGGTTACAGCTTTGGAAATAAACAATAATTTTAATAGTTGCACACCCTTGTAAGATGGTGAATGTTGTGCCAAACATGTTTTGCATGCCACTGCGCCTTGCCGCAAAAATGCTACTACCATTGTTGCCTACAATAAAAAACAATTATAATAAATAGCTACAAACTTTAACATAAAAACAAACAAAATAGCCGCAGTACGCAGACTCTTGTGATCACCCAAGCAGCGACGCATCACTCCTCTTTTGATGCAGGAAAGCTTTCAACAACAACTGATGATAAAGATAGCCTCAAAAGAAGGTATAAAGCAGGACCGAAACGAAACCACCGATAAGGGGACAAGCCAAATCCGCTGTCAGTCTTGCAAAGGCATAATATATGTATTATTTGGATTCAATCACTTTTCATGATTATTAACATGATGATTTCGATAGTGTCATAGTGTCTCACCATTTCGAACAGTCATGTCGTTTAGAGACCCAAAAGGGAGCAAATGTAGATAGCAGTGCAAAGTCAAGGCTAGTTGCGTGTATCTGCAAAGAAAAAAAGAATGTTTGAGTGGCCTCCGCACATTTCTAGCTTAATAGTAAATGACTGTATGTAACCATGAATAGGAGACTCACGAGTCTACTCCCTCCAAAGTACTGGATATACTCCATTCTAGTTGTCCCCGGTGGCTAAGCCCGCGTTCACGATTAGACCTAATCCTACAGCAAATATTGCATGGGCATAGTTATTGAGCTTGATTAGGAAGCAATAAAAAATGCATAAGATTACACCACAATATAAATATATAGGAAAATTCATTATTAAGAAAATTAGTTATCAGTCCCACTATACCCAAGCGCTAGCACATTATTATCTTCTGGCTCGAGAACTTGCCTATTTGATTCACATATTGAGTAACTACTGCTGTTTATGAGCCTCCTGATAGTCGGCGAACAAATTCAGCATAGAAGCGTTTAGGATCCTTTAGATGCTAGATATTGATAACGGCCTATGATTCTTTACCCATAGGATTGTTTTTCAAGCAAATTACCTAAACGATCCATATCAAAACTCATTTTACAAATACAAACTCTTTTTCAACACTTTACCATAATAAACATAAAAATGTCACATCAACTATAGGACCACAACTATGAGGACCACCTTTTTTTTTTTCTTTCTTCAGCCTCTCCTTTTTCTTTCTTTTCTTCATCACCATATCTTCACCAACAAAGCAGCCATCTCCTTCTTCAGCCACCTGCCATCGCCATTTGGTGGCTGAATGCTTCATTTTATTGTTGATTATATATTTATATGTAAAGTTTAGACTTTATATCTACAAAGCAGCCATCTCCTTCTTCAGTCACCATTCAGCCATCGCCATTTGCATTTTTATATTTTCTCACAAAACGAACTTGCAGCACCTTCAGCCACCATTTGCAGCACCTCCTTCTTCAGCCACCATTTGCAGCACCTCCTTCTTCAGCCACCTCCCAACAAAGCAGCCATCTCCTTCAGCCACCATCGCCACGCCCAGGGCCACGCCCAGCAAGCAGCCACACCCAGCAAGCTGTACCACGCCCAGTACCACGCCCAGGGCCACGCCCAGGGCCGCGCCCATCAAGCAATCTCGCCCAAGCCGGCTGTACCACGCCCAGGACCACGCCCATGCCACGCCCATTGGAAAGTTCATTTTCGTAAATACTCTGTGCGAGAACCTGTTTCGTAAACAGGTATCAATTATAGTTCATTTACGTAAATTGCTCTTGTTTTTCAGATAGGTATTCATCAAAGGTGGCAAATTGGGTAGCTTGAGTCACGGGTCAAAACTGGTTAGGTGACCCACATGCAGATCATCTGACAATAACTAAAGATAACTTAGTGGTCCTATACCAATTCAAATGTCATGCGAGTTTGAGGCGTGAGTTACTTTTAAAGTAACATGCTCATAAGAAGATATAAGAAAATGAGCATACACTACCAGATTCGTTATATATACAAGTCAAAAATTGAGAGTTACCTTCTATGTAGACTTGCATAGATTCATCTTAAAAGCTTCTAGCATTAAACAAAGTAACTTCTTTTACATACTGATATTGTTTGCTACTTGGTTCATCTTCATGAGCCCTCCATAATTGAAATCTAAGCTTGCACTTCGTCCATATTCTTCTGTGAAGAAAACACAAAATAATGATATATTCCAACTTCCTTCCCAGTACCAAACACCCCTATTTTTATAATGCATAACTGAAAATGGTTTAAAAGTATATGTCCATGGGATTCATTTTCGAAAGAGAAAATGGTTTATAGCAATGAACATACATAACAGGTCATACTATTAAGCAATGATCTAGATATCTGTAATATACTTTAGTAAGTAAATGCACTTAAATGTCATTTATATCAGGTTACCAACATATCTAATCACTAAAATGTTTAATATGTTTGGTAAAAGAAGTTATTAGTAGCACCAATTCATAAGATTTTATTGTTACCTACTTTCCGAGGCTAGTGATACTCTTTCTTGTTCAATAAGCGGCTGCAAAATCATTTGTATAGTAAGTTATTTATAATCAAGAAATGTAAGAACCTATAAACAACAAACCAACTTTCAGGAGGTCTTTGATATTGCCTTTTGAAAGTCAATGGTTATTGTGTTTTGAAGTCATATATAATCAGCTTCCAATATTTAGGTACAGTCAAACTGATCATGATTATTAAAAGATCAACCTCCTTTCATAAGCCCTCACGATTATCCTTTCTGCAAAATATACAGGAAAAAATATGTTTTACTTCTTTTATTAACATAATGAAATAGATAGTGTTTGGATTGCGTGTCAAACTTATTGATGATAGAGATGAAAGGGCTTGTTAGTTGTGCTGAAACAAATGCAGTTGATAGTGTAAACTTGCATTATCTTAAACTCAGTTGGTAAGTTTAAAGAATATATATATATATATATATATATATATATATATATATATATATATATATATATATATATATAGTAATTATGGGTGTGCTTCTTGTGAGAAGTCCGATTTTGTGTGAGCGAGAAGAGATTCTAGCCTCCATCTAATCCTCCTTTTTTTAGATCTAATGGCTATGATTAATTTACAATTTACACTAAAGAAGGGTATATTCGTAATTCGATTCTCACATAATATATATATAAAACACATAATTCTCTCACGATCGAAGGTGAAACAAAATTCGCTTCTCCCAATCCATCTACCGCCATAACCACGCCATTACCACCGCCATAACCTCCGTTCAACCCACCGCCATAACCATCGTTCCAACCATTGCCATGACAACCATTCAAGCCACCGCCATGACCACCGCCGTTTAACATCAATTAACAATTGTTTAACATCAATTAACGACTTAAGAAACAAAATTGAAGTGAGATAAGTGAAGAAAGCGGTCTTTTCAATCGGGTTACAAATAATTTCAAGTACCTATTATTATTATTATTTTTGATAAAATTTAATTTTTGAATTGTGAATAATTATGCATTTCAAGTTATTATCATTGTTTTAATTGTAAATATGTCACATGTGAATGTATAGATTACTGAATTAGGTTTTGATTGTTATAGGCGACTTCATTAGTTTGCATAAAGTAGAATATAACATTAACTAAGTTTATTGAGTATCTTCGCGTAGAAAGTTTAGTAAGAGCATCTTGCAAGTGAAGATATAGGAGATATTTTTCTTCGCATGTGAAAACATTAAAGATATTTTTTTTGCGTGAAGAATTTAGTAAGGAATGAACTTTTGAGATTATTAGCGGATTTAAGTTTAGTTAGAGTATCTTGGCGTGAATATTATCGAGTAATCTTGAAGTTTTAAGGTTATTCTTGGATTTAAGTTTAGTTAGATTATCTTCACGTGTGAAATGTATCAATATTAATGAAGTTTTGAGGTTATTAGCGGATTTTTGGATTATTTAAGTTTAGTAAAATTATCTTCGCACGTGAAGAATATGAGTGAGTAATGAAGTTTCAAGTTTAGTAAAATAAGAGGAGTAAAGTTTTGATGTTAATGATTTAAGTTTAGTTAGAGTGTATTCGCGGATGAATTGCATATATTGATGAGTTCGTGAAAAGGATAGGTTACGAATCAGGTATTTGTTGTTCAGCGATGATTTTGATTGCATAAAACTAGAAATTATTTAATATTTTGAATTTTGTCGCATGTGAAGAATATTGATATTAGTGATTTTTTGATTATTTAACTTTAGAAAGAGTATCTTTGGGGGTAAGAAAAATCATCAATGAATGAAGTTTTGATGTTATTAGCAGGTTTAGTAATAGTATCTTCTCACATGAATTGTAATTTTTGATGCGTTGTGAAAGGATAAGTTATGAATTAGGTATTTTATGTTTAGAAATGATTTTGATTGAATAATGTAGATATTAGGTGATATTATGGATTTAGTCACCTGACAGAACTTATGTACTTGCTATGGCGATCTTTCAACAAATGACTGTGTCTTATGCAATCTGAAGCATGTGCTGTATTCCTCTTGCACATCCTGCAATTTGGGCCAAATTTTTCTTGATGGTTGCTTCTTGCAGCAATACAATTTTTATTAGGAGTATAAAGGATCAAAAGACAACGTAATTTGTGGGAATAAGTATTTAACGATTCGATGAGGCGAGGCCATTTCGGTGTTGTGTTGCACCAAGTAATAGGCACTATTTTGCACGTGACGTGATACTATCGAATCTGACAAATGAGTGCGTGTATGCGTTGGCGGATTCTTGGGACACTTTAAAAAGAGTTCTTATGCAGAATGCTTGAATAGCGCATTTGAATCGATGGTGAAATGTTTCCCATGGCCTAAGGGCGTGCACTTCACCTTGGATGTATCATTAGGTATTCCAATACTAATTTTCTCATTGAGCCACATTCGGGAAGTAATGGAGATAATTCTTATGCGTGTTAGCAATTAGGATGGTAACTTGTAGTGTACGGTTGGTTGAGTCGTTTGTATCATTGCGGGGAAAATAGTGGTTCTTGTAATTTCCATTGTGGGATTGTTAATTGTGAGTATTATCTCGCTTTATTCATAGAAGCGCGAGATGTAAATAAAAAGGAGAACAGGGAGGTCTCGTCTCTTAGTTTTGATAGTGTGAGAAATCCTTTTAATAGACTTAGTTTGCCATGAAAGCAAAAAGATACTAAAATTTTGAAATATCTTGATTTTCTTAACTCATAGGTTATGGTGACACTAAATTGTTGAAGATCCTAGCGGTGGTGGTTTGAACTTCAAATATTCCACGATTGAGAAAGCCACGAGTTCTTTTAATGATGCAAATAAGCTCGGAGAAGGGGATTTGGAACCGTAAATAAGGTAGTTTCTTAATATTAACCATCGATCTACTTTTAGTATCGTTTAGAGTAGTTTACTTTGATTAGTAAATCACTAAATAAAAGCATCACAGGCGTGCTTCGGATGGAAGCGAGGTTCTTTGTAAAAGACTTTACTTCAACCACCAACATAGAGCATGGGACTTCTACAATAAAGTCAACATCATTGGTTAAACTTGTAGAATTCAGTTGTTTGGGACCTGAAAGTATACTCATTTATGAATATGTGCCAAACAGGAGTCTCAGTCATTTCATATTTGGTAATTTCCAAACTCAAGTCAACGTATATTGTTGGCATCCCGCCTTTCAATTGATAATATTTTTTAATCTCATACATATACAGTCAGAGGTAAGGAACTGAACTGGGCGAAAAGATATGCTGTTATTTTGGCATTGCAGAAGGTTTGACATATCTTCATGAAAACAACAAAGTAAAGATCATTCATAGGGTTATAAAAGGTGCTAAATATTGTTGGATTCGAGGCTTCGTTCTAAGATTGTTGATTTTGAGTTACCAATGATTACAAGAACACCAACGACTTGACTTGTTTTGGTTGCAAAGGTGGTCTTGGTGGTGGTGGTTTGTTGGGTTGCTTGTGAGGTTTAAGTGGAGATATGGAAAAAGGGTGGTGGGTGTGAGAGCTATGGTGGGAGAAGTGGTGGTGGTGGTGATGGTGGTGAGAGGAAGTCCGGTGGTTGTGGTGGTGGTTACTGGGAGCTCAGTAAGGAGGTGATTACTTTTAATGATAGTAAGAGTTTTTCGGATGAGTTGCTGCTTGGGATAATATTGGTGCTGTTGTTAGACTTACATACGGAATCGGTTAGTTTTTAATTTTAATTTTTTCTATAATTACGGTATCGTAAATAAATAAGAGAAATGATTGGAACAACTAAAATATACGCAGTAGTTAATTTTGTGCCTAAAGTTACATAGAATCAGTTTATTTGCTTATGCATAAATGAGCGACCAACAGAATGCTCACACGTAAGTTAGAAAGAGATTAAGGTTTGATGTTACTAGCGGAGTTTTAATACTAGAAGTGCAAAAATAAGAGATATAATGACGTTTTGATATAAGTTGGTTTGCATAAATCACGGATTATGAGTAAATACCGGGTGCGATTGAAGTTGTTTTGATAAGATTATAGACTAGTATTGAATTACGGATGATTATTTAAGTTTAATAAGAGTATCTTTGCACGTGAAAAAAAAATCAGCAAGGAATTAGTGTAAGTAATGCCATCTGGTCAACCCTCGGTATGTGTCGACCATTGCATAAGGCATGAATGTCGCCATATCGGCCCGATCATGAGAAAGAATGTGTTCACAAGGTGCATAATACATCGGGTCCCATGATGTCATCAACCGTCACGTAGATTTTTACAAATTTAGTGGATACTTGTTACGAACATGCGACTAAGCGATATAAGACTTTAGGACTCGGGTTCAAATTTAGAAAAATGTTGTTAGATGGAAACTTTAGGTTGATGGATATATGGATATTTTGCATAATGCTTACTCGGGGTTAATAGTAGAGCAATTCTTTTGTCATCTTTAGATACAACCAAGTGAAAACTAATCTCATTCATTAAACTACTATGTGATGATCCCGAAACACAATGTGTATTATCGATGGGTATGGTAAAGAAAGTCTTTCCATTTTCATCTTTAGGTAATTTCGGGCTTACCTTTTTATTTTGGATAAATGTATAATTATGCTTGTAATTACATGTTTTGTATCTGCTTATTTTGTTCTCACTTTGCTAATTTTGTACTTTTAGTTTGCTTACTTATGTTAGAAGTGGACACATCTCGAGTCCTATGAGACATTTAAAATTGCATTCTTTTAGAAGCTGTTGGGCATTACTTAATCAATCATTTCTGTTTTCAAAGTGTGTAATTATCCTACTCAAAATGGTAGGTGCAAGGAAAAAGCAAGGAATGAATTGAATGTCTTTTGGGCGATGTGAGACTCTTGTTTCTTAGTAATACATTTATCTTGGATTTTTATACTAGAAGTGCAAAATAGGAGTTATTAATGTTTTACATGAAGAATATGTGAAAAGTTTAGAGTATGATGAAGTTTTGACATTTTATATGAGTTAGTTTGCATAAACCAAAGATTATGAGGAATAATAGGTTCGATTGAAGTTGTTTTGATAAGATTATAGACTAGTATCGAATTATAGACGATTATTTAAGTTAAGTAAGAATATCTTCGCATGTGAAGAAAATCAACAATGAATGAAGTTTTGATGTTCCTAGCGGATTTTTTTATACTAGAAGTGCAAAATTAGGAGCTATTAGTGTTTGTATATGAAGAAACTGTGAAAAGTACAGAGTATGATAAGCCTTTATGTACCCCACATAAGCGTTAGCCAATCAGGGTGGGGGAAAGTGTTTGGGCGTGTGTTTCTGTTGTTTGAAGTTTGTGATGATCAGAATCGAAAATTAGTTTTGTTCAAGCAACTCTGAAACCGATTATTTGACCATATGTAGTTAGATGGTCATAGTTACCTTCACTAAATAGCAGAAGTCCCGAGTTCGATTCTCGGGCGCCTTTTATACTATCTCGTTTCTTTACCTAAATAGCAGGAGTAGAAACTGATTATCCGAGAATTGAAAATGCGATGATCATATATTAACTTCAAAGGATTGTAACTTCCTCGTTTCTTTACATCACCCTCCAATGGTTGTAACACATCACATAGAAGTTAGAGGTGTTGGCATAATAAGCTCATCTATATGGGATTCAATTAGCTTTTGGCTATCCACGTGAGTGAAGTAAGCGGGAGCTTGTTTTCGATGGAATATGTTGAATATATTGGAATTTAGTTTCTTTGATGAACATACGTGCTTACGTAGACAAGTTGCTCATTTGGCCATTATTGCGGGTTGGAGGTTTGGTAGTTTTGTATATCAAACACGAAAGAGGCAAAATTGGACATGATGCATAGTGTTACATAATCACTTTGAAAATGCACATTATGCAAGTGTTTTGAAGCATTGATTGTAACTTACGAAACACCGGGAGCTACAAGATATAAACTTGGGAGTAAACTTTTGGCACAAGAGATATCGTGGACGAAATTGAGATCGAGCACCAAATTCCACAAGGGTTTGTTGCTCCTAGGATTCATATCTACAAAGGGCTTCCCACAGAAAAAACTCGTTTTGGTGGAAAGACTATTAAGCTACCAAGTTCACTGATGGAGCTCAAGAGAATAGCAGGTACATCTTATGCATAGCGGAACATATGTTTATAAGTGTTTCTTCTTAATACGAGTATTTACTTACGGGTTTGTTTTTTGAAGGTGGCAATTTGGATTCGATGCTTCAAATGCAATAATCGAAATGAGGATGGAGAAGAGCAGACCTCCATTGAACTGATTAGAGATAATGAGAAGGTTTACATTGGAAATTCCCATTGATGCTTTACTTAATAATTAAACAAAAAGTCTCAGTGTTGTCTAGTTTTTATGTCTACTGTTTTATCCTAAACACTTTAAGCTGTTGTTCCATTCCAGAAAGAAATGTTAAGTGTTGTTACACCATATAACTTGTAACACCATGTTATATATATATATATAGCATGCCGTTTATTAGTAACTACTAACTAGTCAACTTCGAGAGAACTCAAGAACTAGTTATCTTCTAATTTCTAGCTTGTAAGATATTTGTTACAAACAAAGAGGTATCTTGTTGAAACCAGTTACGAAAATCAAGCATTTTGTGACGAGATGTGTTGTAAATGGACCTTTGTGCGACAAAAGCCTCCACAAAGCTCTGCTGCAAATGCATCAAGTCTTTGAAGCTTGTTGAAAAAAGCGAGTGTATGAAAGGATGATTCTAGGAAGCGGAAGAGGAAAAACATGGTACTTTTTGGCCTAGATTTATGTTCATTTCTATTTGGTTACTTATAGGTCTCATGAAATTTGCAACATTTGACTTGGTGATCTAATTTTGTATGAATAAGATGAATTAAGTGGTTTAATAATCGAATACACTTTGGTGACTTGACCCATTTCAACTTTATCACTTTTTCAAAAGGTACCTTTTAATCAATAACTCACATTGACCAGTTTTTAAGTAAGTGGGTCGAATTTGCCACCTCTATATCTTGCACATCTTAAATATCCTTGAAAAATATACTAGCAGAGGAATCCAATGGCTTGATGTCAATGTTGTTACTTTTTTTATTGTAGGGATGAGCATTTGCGTATGAAAAACAATTCGAACCTAAAATTTTATCAGAATAGGGAAAATGTTGCAGTAGGCATGGGGAAGTGAGGGATATATTATTTAATACTATTTATATCTTACTCTGCATTTTGATGAATTTCTGTATATTGATTATGGAAAGCAGGTCACAAGTCAATCATTTGGTTTCAAAAATCTCAAAACTGCCTTTTATAGGGGTGTTTGGATTAGTAGTATATTTTGAGTTTAAGTGTAGTTTAGAGGTTAGTAGTATAGGTTAGATTAGACTAGTTCATGCATTAAACAATAGGTTATTTCACTTAAAAGTCAAAATTACTTTGAATTCTCATTTCTGCATACATCTGTTAGAATCAGTTTGCTTATTCACTTATTTAGTTGCATTTTTTAGTTTAGATAGCATAATTCAATCCTCATTTACCTTATATCATCTATTTTAATTAGTTAGAATCAATCTAAAGTTCATAAAAGTCAATTTACAAGTTTTTACAAAAAGTCAAAAAACCAAAATAGTTTTCAAAATAGGTTTAGTTTTACATTTTTAATTTCTTCATTTTAAGCTCAATCTTGCTGAAACTTGGGGATTTTAGAATTTTGAAGCTAATCTTTAATCTAGTATTTTTAGTTTATTTTTAATATTTGTTTTTTAGAAGCTTTTAAGAGGCTTGTTTTGGGCTGATTGGAAGAAAACTCCCCTGAACCACAGATGCTACTTTAATAAGCTCTTTTAAAAGTTTTTTAAAAGCTCCATTTTGTCTAATCTGATTATTACATACTGTCGGTAGTATAAATTTGAGTTTCAATGAGTTTTGGTCCAAAAGCTTTAAGCATTAAGCTCATATAAAAGCTCAAAGTAGGTGCATAAAGAACATTTGGTTGAATCGAGACTCAGTGTTTATTGGTCTTTTGAGCTTATTAGTAGCTCATTTGTGCTTGTTTCCACTTCTCGGTGTCTCATTGATTAACTAGTTTAGTACTTTAGCTTAATTTAGCTTTTATTAGTTTTAGTTAGCTTATAATCCCATCGATTAAATCCTTTTAGCCTTAGTTCATTGATATAGCCCATTTTCAAAGTAAATTCGGTGTACTAGTAATCGATTTTGCCAAAATTTTAATTAATGTTGTTATTTGTTTGATTATTTTAAGGTGATGGAAAATTCTCGTCAAGATGTGTACTCGTAGGGGAAATCTATAAAGAAGCGCATACTCATGGGTATGAAACATCTTGACATCTTGAATGCATATTTTTTCTCCCTTGATGAAGAGCAAATGGTCGTCAAAAACGAAGAATCAATGATGGGTGCTATGGAATGAAGAAGCCTTGTTAATCATGATCGTTTTGTCAACTATGAAACATACCTCTATTTGATGTTAATTTGGGTGCGCATGACCCGAAACTCGATTATTTAATGAGTCGATTGTAATTATGTTAAGCCGTTAATGGAACATATAGTTGATCTCCGTGTTTTATTGTATTTCTAAACATTTGTCTTAAAAAGATTGTTAACTTTTTCCTTTCACATGTGTATATAATTTCTCATAATTTTCACGCATGAAAATATTATTACAAAACTTAAATAATCGTCAATTAAACATCAATATCTCCTGTTTTTGCACTTCTAGTATAAAAAAAGCTAGTATTCTAGTAAGATCAAAGTTTAAATCCTTGCTCATAATTTTTACGCATGAAGATATTTTTACAAAAGTTAATAATCATCTATTAAACATCAATATCTCATTTTTTGCACCACTAGTATAAAAAATACGCTGGTAGTAATAATGTTTTAATCATTGTTCATAATTTTCACGTGTGAAGATATTCTTACCAAACTTAAATAATCGTCTATTAAACATCAATATTTTTAATTTTTGCACTCTAGCATAAAAATTACGCTAGTAAAAGCAAAGCTTCAATCCTTACTTATAATTTTCACGAGCGAAGATATATTTAACAAATTTAAATAAATGTATATTATACATCAATATGTCCTATAGCATAAAAATACGCTAGTAAGATCAAAGCCTTAATCCTTGCTCATAATTTTCACGCGCGAAGATTTCTTATAAACTTTAAATAATCGACTATTAAACATCAATATATCATATTTATGTACTTCTAGTATAAAAAAATATGTTAGTAAGATCAAAGCCTTAAACATCAATATCTCCTATTTTTGTACTCTGGTATAAAAAATATCCTATTTTTGTATTTCTTATCAAACTTAAAATACATCAAAACTTCAATCCTTGCTCATAACTTTCAAGCACGAAGATATTCTTACAAAACTTAAATAATCATATATTAAACATCAATATCTCTTATTTTTACACTTCTAGTATAAATAGTACGATAGTAACACCAAAGCTTTAATCCTTTCTCATAATTTTCACATGTGTAAATATTCTAAGATAACTTAAATAATCGTCTATTAAACATCAATATCTCCTATTTTTGCACTTCGAGTAAAAAAGAATTAGGCTAGTAAGATCAAAGCTTCAATCATTACTCATAATTTTCACATGTGAAGATATTCTTACAAAACTTAAGTAATCGTCTATGAAATATTAATATCTCCTATGTTTGCACTTCTAGTAAAAAAAAAATGCTAGTAATGATCAAAGCTTCAATCGTTGCTCATAACTTTCACATGTGAATATTCTTGTGAAACTTAAATAATCATCTATTAAACATCAATATATCCTATTTTTGCACTTATAGTATAAAAAATACATCAAAACTTCAATCCTTGTTCATAATTTTCACGCACGAAGATATTCTCATAAAACTTAAATAATCGTGTATTAAACATCAATATCTCTTATTTTTACACTTCTAGTATAAATAGTACGTTAGTAACATCAAAGCTTCAATCCTTGCTCATAATTTTAACATGTGAAAATATTCTAACATAACTTAAATAATCGTCTATTAAACATCAATATCTCCTATTTTTGCACTTCCAATAAAAAAATTATGCTAGTAAGATCAAAGCTTCAATCATTACTCATAATTTTCACATGTGAAGATATTCTTACAAAACTTAAATAATCGTCTATGAAACATTAATATCTCATATTTTTGCACTTCTAGTATACAAAATATACTAGTAAGATCAAAGCTTCAATCATTGCTCATAATTTTCACATGTGAAGATATTCTTACAAAACTTAAATAATCGTCTAAACATCAATGTATCCAATTTTTGCACTTCAAGTGTAAAAAATATGCTAGTAATATCAAAGCTTCAATCATTGCTCATAATTATCACACGCGAAGATATTTATTACAAAACTTAACTAATCATCAATTAAACATAAATATCTCCTATTTTTGCACTTTTAGTATAAAAAAAATACATCAAAACTTCAATCATTGCTCATAATTTTCACGCACGAAGTTATTCTTACAAAACTTAAATAATCATGTATTGAACATCAATATCTATTATTTTTACACTTCTAGTATAAATAGTACGATAGTAACATCAAAGCTTCAATAATTTCTCATAATTTTCACATGTTGAAAATATTCTACCATAACTTAAAGAATCGTATATTTAACATTAATATCTCCTATTTTTGCACTTCCAGTAAAAAAAATTAGGCTAGCAAGATCAAAGCTTCATTCTTTTCTCATAATTTCACATGTGAAGATATTCTTACAAAACTTAAGTAATCGTCTATGAAGCAAAAAAATCTCCTATTTTTGAACTTCAAGTATAAAAAATATGCTAGTAAGATCAAAGTTTCAATCATTGCTCATAATTTTCACATGTGAAGATATTCATACAAAACTTAATAACTATCTATTAAACATCAATATTTTTTATTTTTACACTTCTAGTATAAAAAGTACGCTAGTAAGATCAAAGCTTAAATCTTTGCTCATAATTTTTACGCGCAAAGATATTTATTGCAAAACTTAAATAATCGCATATTAAACATCAATATATATATTTTTTGCACTTCTAGCATACAAAATACGCTAGTAAGCTAAAACCTTTAATCCTTGCTCATAATTTTCGCGCGCGAAGATATTATTACAAAACTTATATAATCGTCTATTAAATATCAATATCTCCAAACGTTTGTATTTCTTGTATAAAAAATACGCTAGTAAGGCTCATAATTTTCACGCGTGAAGATATTCTTACAAAACTTAAATAAACATCAACATCTCATATTTTGGAAATACGCTAGTAAGATCCAAGCTTCAATCTTTGCTCATAATTTTCACGCGCGAAGATATTCTTACAAAACTTAAATAATCGCCTATTAAACATCAATATCTTCTATTGTTGCACTTCTAGTTTAAAAGATATGCTAGTAAGATCAAAGATTCAATATTTGCTCATAATTTTCACATGTGAATATATTCTAAAAAAACTTAAATAAATGTCTATTAAGCATCAATATATCCTATTATTGTAATTCTTGTGTAAAAAATATGCTAGTAAGATCAAAGCTTCACTCCTTTCTCATAATTTTCATATATGAAGATATTCTCACAAAACTTAAATAATCATATATTAAACATCAATATCTTCTCTTTTTACACTTCTAGTATAAAAAAGTACGCTAGTAATATCAAAGCTTCAATCACTACTTATGATTTTCACGCGCGAATATGCTTATTACAAAACTTAAATAATCGTCTGTTGAACATTAATACCTCCTGTTTTTGCACTTTTAGAATTAAAAATATATCAAAGCTTCAATTCTGGCTCATAATTTTCACGCGCGAAAATATTCTTACAAACTCAAATAATCATGTATTAAACATCAATATCTTTTATTTTTACACTTCTAGTATAAACGAGCATTGTAGCTCACGCGTTGCTGCGGGGGCGCTCTGTTGATGCTTAGAAGTTTATGATTAAGACATTCTATGAAGCCCTTTGGTACGAAACATATGATTTAGAAAGACATTATCGTGTGACCGTCCTCACATGTTTCTTAAATTCATAGAAACTCCTTTGCAAGCACATACAAATTTTTATACAATCAATTAGACATATTGTTTGTTTGGTTGATATAAGCATACATTATCAAGTGGAACTTAATGACGTTACCTAGCCAATAGTAACTGAATTATTAATACTACATATCTTCGTCTTTGTGAGTGCCAAAATCTACCAAACGTGTATGCGTGATGGCACCAATATCCAGTAGCGCAACTGCTGTTGGCTTAGTTTGCTTGAAACAATGCCAAGGAACTTGACATTTTGCATTTTCAAGAGTTGTGCCGCGCGGGCGTATGCTTTCCTTCCTTGTCTAAAAAGTATCAAACTATGATTGTCTAATTTAACATTATTCCCTATACAGATTGGCAGACAATAAAAGTATCAAACTATGAGAGACTAATATATATGAAAGCAACATGCGAGACTCTAAATGTATGAAACTATGATTGTTAACTGATGTTGCAAAAACAAAAGTATCGCATTGTGCAAGACTAAAGTGTCGTTATTGCTGCTTACTTGAGATCAGCGCCATCATAAAACATTTAATGTTGCAGTTTGTTCTGTTATTTATTTCAGCGTTCCTATCTGCATTAGCTACTGCAAATCATCCTTTTTTATGGGAACAACCTACAAAAGTATTGCACGCCCAAATGTAAGCTCACTTTTTAAAACCTCGAGTTAAAAGATTTCTGAAAACGATGTGAACAGAACCTAAACAAGATCCCCAGATAGAGCAACATATGAAGTGCACTGACAGAGATAATTAACATAATAACCTGCTCTTACAAGGCATTTTTACTCATATTCATGCAGATATAAAGCATTTACAAAAGTCAGTTATCAACGACAAGATTAATAATCGACTGATTAGTAAAGGTATGGAGAAAATATATCAAACAAGAGTTTGATAAAGATATTAACTATTAATGTAATTTAAAAAGTCTTTTATATGCCAAAATGGTATTAAAATATTTCATGTGGTAGGTGGAACCGATTTTATAAAACGAGTTACTGAGGTAAACTATGAAAGTCATGTAGCTTCATATATATCTACAAGAGATAGATGTAGTTTTTTTACATCAGACTGCGAAGTAATCGACTTCATTGCAGTGTTCAGATAAGTGGGCTGACTCATACATCAACAACCCAAAACCATGACCCATAGGCCATAACTTAATTTGACCCGCAAATAAACTAATCGCTCCATTATGACCATAAGTATAATCTGGAAATAAAACTCTTCAATCTAGCCATCTAGCTTAACTTAACTGTCATGTGTTTATTAAGGATGATATTGAACTTCTGATCATGTTAAAAAGAATTAAAAACTTTGCATCTGCCTATAAAATTTAAATGTTTAGAAGTCAAACAGACTACTTTTCAAACATGGCGGACATCCTCAAACCCAATAATTACACTGTCACTCTAAGTTTTTCTCCTAGGCCATATTCTTGAAGCAGCAGGGTGAGATTAACTCGAGAGTGTTCATATATGAAACTACTGCCAATATGTCATAAAAGGCAAAATTAATGATGTCAATATGTAACTATTGCTGTACAGCTTACTCTTTCCTATAAGTACTTATCTCATCCACAATGCTTCTGACTTGGTACAAGCCAACTTCGATTTCCCCTTCACATGTCACCATTTTATTCCTGGACCTGCACATGAAATAAAGAAAGGAGGTCGTGGGGCGAAAGACACCAACATGTTAAGTTATGAGAGATCTACATTTATAAGTCAATTACCCACCAATGCAACCAATTCCAACGTGTTTCTAGAGATATTATATGTATAAGGTATAAACATATCAAATGAGCTGAAGGACACAAAAAGTGTATTTTGAAACATACAATCATTAAAGAAACGAACAAAACGATACTAGTGTACCAAAACCAAAACAACCAAGTTTGACATCTTTTGGCCAACAAACAAAGAGATGCTTTGACTTAATAGTCAATCATCCACTACTCATTTTGTCACCTCTAGCACTTAAAATAAAACTGCAAACAGCTTAGTCGATATCAAGGAAAACAAACTCCTCAACAGCGGGAATATGATCAATCTTCTTCAAAGCCTCTTTGCTCGGTTTCTCATCAAGACCAATCACCATGACCGCTTGTTTTCATGGTGCGGGCCTACCGACACTCATAGAGCTAATACTCACATTCTCTTCACCCAATATACTTCGAATGGTATTAGGCTGATCAAAAGCGCCCACTTTTGTCAAATGCGGGACCCCATCTTTTACCCTCCCTTCCAATTTAATTTCACCAGACTCGGATACAGCAAAATCGTGAAACGTGACTTAACGTTGGCAATTTGAACTTTTAGTATTTCGAGTGGCTTCTTAACATGACCCATTCTTCATTTATGCGGATACCTTTGGCGACCATAGCGCGGACTATTGGGGTGTCAAGAGCATCTGGTGTGCTTGAAGATGTATATTTCATCTTTACAGATCCTACACGACTTCCATCTACTACTAACTGTACAGCTAACCTATGAAGTTTTTCTGCAAGTGTGACATACGGTTTCAGTTCTGTAAGTAACTAAGTACTTGCAACGAAGGTCATGACATTATAATGAATAACATCACAGTAAGTGTTAAAAGAAAGATTTTCTTGGCAGTAGGTTTTTTAGGGAAAAGAAAGGCCACCGAAGGAGTTGAAAGCTTGAAGCTGACAAAGTTTTAAAAGACTACAATCAGAAACCGTCTTTGTGGTTTGGAGTAAATTGACAATTTATGTCATACCATTTCAAAAATAAACTATATATTTGCTGAAAGTAATGATTATGTGCACAAGATCTTACTATTGTCTCATCATTGTCAGGTATTCGAGACATTCAAGTCAAGTGAAAGAATAGGATGTGGAATGAGTACACTGGCGAAAATAAGATGCAAGTGTTGGCGAGCTGTATAATTTATAAATTATATGTGTCGGATGAATAGGTAAAATCAAGGATAAACATGCAAACAAAGTTATACAAGTCAAGTACGTAACATAAGGAAATAACCAGCCTAATATAAATCCGATACCTGAAACTTGTCCTCACTCAACACTTTGGTCACCCTACCACACCAATAACAACCATTGCCATATTAGTCAACCAGATCATCAACCTTCCATGTACGGTCAGTGACAACACATACTTCTGAAGTTACTGTTGGCATTGTACTTTTATGATAGATAGAAGGATAGCAAGGCCATTCAAACACTTTAGCTTAATGCTTTTGTCCAGTTAGAAATTACATTAAAACCTAAATCAAAGTGTTTGTATTTAAACAGTCAAGATAACCGCCTCGGATGAGTCAGTAGACCATCTAAACATGACACTACAGTGCAGGATCAAAAAACCTGTAAGAGGGTCAGCTGAGCAGACAATGATGTTGCTTCTGTTTGCAGTGTCTGGACTTTCCTTTCAAGCTCTGCAATGTATCTCATCTTCCTTTTCTTTGACCTTGAAGCAGACTGCCTATTGGCCAATATCCTTATAATAACAAAAAAAGGCAATCTTGGATTAAATATATATGAAAATACATTGAACAAAAATTCCATTGTTGTATTAACCGACTATAAATTTTTACCGAATCCATGGAGTGCATATGCTAGTGTTTTAATTGTTGCTGAAGTTTAGGGTGAAGCTAAATATATAACTGATGTTGTTGATAGCTAGGTAAAATTAAGAACTAAAGTAAGTAATAGGAATAGATAGCATGTAGCGAGAGATGGATCATGAATCATTGAAAATATCTTATATATCTGAATGCTTGCATAACATATGTTAAGAAGTTATAATATAAAAGATGATGGTGTTGAAAAGGAACTATATGTATGTTGTGACGTGTGAGATATTTATAGGCTTTCTTTATAATTTACAATTGCTTTGATTTGAGATTACATTATTGGTTATTTTGCAACACAGCCTAAAACTGGGCAAAATTCTCAACAACAGCGGGTCTTGGTGTTATTCACCGTGGCCATTTGCAACAAGGTAGATCGCTGATAGCTCCTTATCTACCTCAAAGTGGGTCCGGTGGTGGTGGTAGCCCCTACTCAGAAGGTGGTGCACTCTATGCTTTGGGTTTAATTCATGCAAACCACGGAGAAGGCATCAAACAATTCCTAAGGGATAGCTTACGAAGTACTAATGTCGAGGTGTGCTTGTCTGCTAACATAATAAAATCATTAATTTCTTGACGCCTATATTTACACCACCCGTTGGTTAGCGCAGGTTGTTCAGCATGGTGCTTGCTTAGGTCTAGGCTTGGCGGCTCTAGGGACTGCTGATGAAGATATCTATGATGAGATAATCCACAAACAGATAAATTAAGCTCAAAATATTCCATAAGAAAGTATGACAACTTGATTCTTGTATACTTTGGACAGGAGCAGACCGTAAGAGTTTAAAAGCCTCAGGTTCACTTTCCAGTTCCGAAGGAAAAGTTATACTCAGTTTGTGACCAGAAAAAAGAAACAATAAGAAAACCTAAAGGCTAAAGCCAGCTATTGGCATATATTTTTCCAAACAAAATCCTGGGTTCAAAAGACATAGTCAGAATACAGGAAGCAGTTTTACTAATCAACCCGAGGGACAACAACAGGGCATATAAAAGTTTTGAGCAACACCCACACTGCTCTGTCAGGATTAACAACTCGATCCATATCCAGTACAACCCTATCTTTTATTACCCTATATCTACCCCCAAGCAGGTCCAAACAAAACCCTGTCCAATTCCATCCCTAATATAGAGTTAGGCAAGCATCAAACTTAAGGTAGTATGCTACATTTACATGTATGATCGTAAGTTTGACTCTTACACGTTATCTCAGTCATAGTATGTCAAGCAAGGCTAAGTCATGCATTACACGTTTTTCCCCCTGTGTCCCTATTCTAGATATTTTCAAATTTACAGAGAAATATTATTATTTTCTGGTGTTATCTAAATTGTTTGAGACGAAACAGATATGTGATTACAGATCCACTTTTATGTGAGTGATAAGAATATTCAGACAAAAGTAGTTAAAAAGCTACAAGACGTATATTTGCATGTGTGAAGAAGTTCTTAACAAGCTACAAGACGTATATTTTGCACATGTGAAGAAGTTCTTAACAAGCTACAAGATGTATATTTGCACATGTGAAGAAGTTCTTAACAAGCCACAAGACGTAAATTTGCACGTGTGAAGAGGTTCTTAAAAAAGCTACAAGACATATATTTGCATGTGTGAAGAAGTTATTAACAAGCTACAAGACGTATATTTTCACATGTGACGAAGTTGTTCACTCACCTTAAAAAGCTACAAGACGTAAATTTGCACGTGTGAAGAAGTTCTTAAAAAGCTACAAGACGCATATTTTCACGTGTGAAGAATTTCTTAAGAAGCTACAAGATGTATATTTGCGTGTGAAGAAGTTCTTAACAAGTTGTTCACACATCTTTATAATCTCGAGAAATATATTTTCACATGTGACAAAGTTGTTCACCTATTTTAATAATCAAGAGACATATATTTTCACATGTGACAAGTTCTGAGACATATAATTTCACATGTAACGGATATGTCTTATTAGTTTCATATTTTATAGATTGTGTCGAATCGGAAAAGATGTCTAATTGTCTATGATCCTACCATTTAGCTACACCAAATCAAATATGTCATTCCATGTATCTTATTCGGTAACTCACATAACAAAGTGCATCTCTAACTAGTCTAGGTTAATGTGTCTAAGACCACCTCTATAACGAGGTGCTCATATTGATTTTATGCAACAATTGAAACAAATTAGCGTTAATAGCTCACATTCGGATGTGAAATGCTAGTCACATGTGAAAATCTTATAGACTAATTCACTTAGGAATTTCATCAAACACCTAGAGTGCATCTATTTGTGCAAAGCTTTCTAATAACAACATGTACCAAATTAACTGAAAATAAACGATCATCAACATACTTCTAAATATCCGTATCATATTTCTTCCACGAATTCCAAACAAGAAGCAATAATCGATTGAACAAACAAGCAAAGTAGTTGTAAAAGAAACTTACTGTTAGTTGTATTTAGCTCTAAATTATGGTGATCAAGTTAGTTTGAACACAAATTCGAAGTAGTTACAGTTGAAGATTTGTCGCAATTGATTCAAATCAGCTTTTATCCAGTGAAGAATAAACAGATGTTTGATTCGACGATGAAGGTATATAGAGCCAGTTTTATCACATTTTGATTCGAAGAAAAGATGAAACCCTAAGTTTGATGTTGATGAGATTTAGGGAAGATTTGTTGGATGGATGTGGTAGAGAGAAAACTAGAGGTGAGTTAAGATAGAAAATATGCAAATCACGTGATGTGAGATGACCCCTATCATAAAATTTAGTGGACACGAACACACCGAATAAAAACTCACACCCGCCCACTTATTGTGTTCATTGATTTTACTTGATCCTACGGTCCAGATCTCTTCTCGCGTTCTCACAAAATATAGACTTCTCATTTGAACGCTTGTCTATATATATATATATATATATATATATATATATATATATATATATATATATATATAACAAATTATATTGAAGAACTGAAGAATGTATGTACCAACAAAGACAAACAAAGTGCTTACAGCAGTAATTAACACTGATAGAGCCACGTTTCCCTTAAAAAACACCAAAAATATGAGTTAGTGCTTAGACAATTTAGGAGGTATATCTATATTGCTCTAATACAAAGCTACATACTGTGCGATGTAAGCCACAACGTTACTTACGGTTCCTATAATTAAACATGGAAATTTTGGAGACCTGAGTTAGAATGGGCATAGCTTTATAAAAATAGTGTAATATCTCTCCAAGTATATGTAATTAAAAGAAATGAAAGCCAGAAGAATATAGTCACCTCCGTGGCAACAACCAACCAATATCAAACCAACAACATAATATGAGGGTAAATCAACAATTTACTGATAAAAAATGTTGACAACAGCATAACCTGCAATAACTGTATCATTTGAGTACTTAAGAAATCTAAGAAAATATCACCTCTTTTTCACCTCAATTATCTTATATTATTGGATAAATTCATACTACTAAAGTTAAGGTTATAAAGATTTCAAACTCTGGATATAGTGGCATTTCTAAGTGTCTCTATTCGTCTATATGACTTGATATGGAGGCTCCAACTTGAGGACGTTGAGAAATACATACTAATTGGCTATAGCTACACCGCTATACATTTACATATCATCAGTTGTGCTTTATGCATATACATGTGTAAACTGTGTAGATACTACATGTTTTTTATTTCTCTTTAAGTTCATTTCGATATCTAAAATTTTGGTCTCAGTGTACAATATTGGTGTTGGGTTCTTAATGCAATAGGCGTTTATATTTAAACTCAACCAGAATGCAGCTCTTAAATTTCATCAATTGAGTACTCACATATCAAAACTGACAAGGTACCCCAAAACAAATAAGATACCACTAAATTTCAGCAATTCCAATATGGAAATCCTTACAAAGCAAAATAGATCGCAAACATATGGCGGAAAACTTAAATGCACTATTTTGAAAGGAAAATCTAGATTTAAAATTTTTAGGTAGGAAGAGGATAATAGCAACTATAAAATGCAAGAGAATAACGTATATAGTGCAGACAACAATGAACAATAATATTTTTAGAGCGAAAAATAGAAACTAACATGATTTAGTTTCAGTTTCTCTTCATCCTTTTGCTACATACGGGTCCATACCTCTGCTTCTGGTTATCATATGACCAAATTAAGCGCATAAAAGAATACCATCAGCATCTTCTACATTCAAAAGAATCACATTACAGATAGATACATGTTGAAAGATTAAAGATACAAAATCAAGACAATTATTAAGAGAACATGGATTTATACACATTCAACCTATAAACATATATCAAGTGAGACAATCGTTGAGTATTCAATATACGTAAGTAGTTCTAGTGTGATTATCATTGGGCCATGAAGATAATATATAACTACATGAATTAGTAGTTTATTTCTTCACATCCTTATTCCATTTAAAATCTTGAACACCCTTTTGTTTATTATACAGGCAATACAAATGTTTTGGTATTATTGCTAGGGATTATGCGCCCTACCTCAATCCTTGGTCAGCTTCTTATTTAATATTTTTCACAAAATATAAAAAATGATAAAACATATGTGGTGAAGTTTAACTTACTGGTTAATCCTGGCCCTTTCTTAGACTTTTTGAGAATGTGAGGCTAATATCTTAAGCCTAGCCCTTAGACTTTTTTAGTATGTGGTGTAGTTTAACTTATAGGTTACGCCTAGTCTCATTAGATTATAACGAATGAATTCGGTATAAACTATGCCACGATGAATAGGAGTGCATACCAAATCTGGATGTTCAATACCATATATCTAGACATGATCATAACTGAATTGAACAATCTGTTCCTGCATAAGGATGAAATCCTTGAACTTGATATTAAAAGAAAATTCACTAAAAAAAACAAAGGCAACAAAAGAGAAATAAAAAAAAAAACATACCTTAATGGAAAATAACCGAAGTTGCCACAAATAACCTCGTTTCCCCATACCATGTGTATCTCCACAATGGTCTAAAAACAACATCACTTCACATCACTTTAAACACTCATACAAATCCGTGGGATGTTTAGAAAATGAAACTCACAAACACCTAGAAATCTCTAAATTCACCACATCATATACAATAACTAACCTTAAGATAGAAACACATATGATATTAAGGAGAAAAACTAATGTACTTAATAGCTACAACTTGTCATATTTCTTTGAAAATTAGCATCTCTGCAGTTGAGCAAAACAACAACTTAATCCATGCCAATAGTACCAAGATCTAACCTACGAAATAAGTACTTAGTGGCAATTCGAACTTAACTAACTAAGATACATTAGTATTTTGTGGGCTACCTAATATCTCAGTATCCTATCTCCTTTGATGCTTTTATCTCAGTTTTGGTGGTATCAAGGCATCAATTCATATCTTTGACAAAATTTGGTCCTAAATCATCTTTGAATCGAAGTTAACTGAAACAATAGACTAATTAACCCCATTATTTGGCTCCAAGTAATTAACTGAAACAAAATTTGGTCCTAATATTGATCAGTAGTTAACCCCGTCTTCTTAAATATCTTTAAATTCCAATAAAATCCGTTAAAAAAATGCAACAATTTATAAAAATCAAAACTTTTACCCAGAAAAATCCATGAAGGGATTAGAACAAATCTTGCTCAAAATAACAAAAGCGGGAACTAAACATTTAGTAACTTAATTCTAAGGGCTATTTTCAGTAGGGCTGTTTGTATAAGTATTTTAAGGTCAATAAAGTCTGCATACGTATATTTATACTAAGAGGTTGTTTGTATGAGTATTTCCAAATCGTCTTGTATTTTGCCATCAAGTTCTCCATTCATGATTCATGTCAATAATCAGTTTCAAACTGCAACTACATTATATCAATAAATGATCTCTCATACGCTACATTTTTAATTTTTTTATGCTATATTTGCATACTGGTAGTTAAAAAGCAAGTATATCCCAAACACAAAGTCAACGGACAAAAACATGTATGTGTAAGACATGTTGTCTTTTATTTGTTTTCAATGAATTTCATAATAGTAAGTTGGTGTTTAAAGGAGGTAGAAGGTTATACCTGCAAATAGCTTCTTCATTTCCTGACGCCCAGAACGCGAACTCCATTATTGGTGCCACAAGATAAGTAAGATCTAAAACAAAAACGGAAACATACATACTATTAAGAGATAAATACAGTAAGTGCTATAAATAAAAGCTAATACAAACCTTTTGGAGATGAAGTCACATAATAAAGTGAGCCGTAGAATATAATCACCTCGTGGCAACAACCAACCAATATCAAACCAACAACATAATATGAGGTAAATCAACAATTTACTGATAAAAATGTTGACAACAGCATAACCTGCAATAACTGTATCATTTAGTACTTAAAAATCTAAGAAAATATCACCTCTTTTCACCTCAATTATCTTATATTATTGGATAAATTCATACTACTAAAGTTAAGGTTATAAAGATTTCAAACTCTGGATATAGTGGCATTTCTAAGTGTCTATTCGTCTATATGACTTGATATGGAGCTCCAACTTGGGGCGTTGAGAAATACATACTAATTGGCTATAGCTACACGCTATACATTTACATATCATCAGTTGTGCTTTATGCATATACATGTGTAAACTGTGTAGATACTACATGTTTATTTCTCTTTAAGTTCATTTCGATATCTAAAATTTTGGTCTCGATGTACAATATTGGTGTTGGGTTCTTAATGCAATAAGGCGTTTATATTTAAACTCAACCAGAATGCAGCTCTTAAATTTCATCAATTGAGTACTCACATATCAAAACTGACAAGGTACCCCAAAACAAATAAGATACCACTAAATTTCAGCAATTCCAATATGGAAATCCCTTACAAAGCAAAATAGATCGCAAACATATGGCGGAAAACTTAAATGCACTATTTTGAAAGGAAAATCTAGATTTAAAATTTTTTAGGTAGGAAGAGGATAATAGCAACTATAAAATGCAAGAGAATAACGTATATAGTGCAGACAACAATGAACAATAATATTTTTAGAGCGAAAAATAGAAACTAACATGATTTAGTTTCAGTTTCTCTTCATCCTTTTGCTACTACGGGGTCCCATACCTCTGCTTCTGGTTATCATATGACCAAATTGAAAGGCATAAAAAGAATACCATCAGCATCTTCTACATTCAAAAAGAATCACATTACAGATAGATACATGTTGAAAGATTAAAGATACAAAATCAAGACAATTATTAAAAGAACATGGTTTATACACATTCAACCTAAAACATATATCAAGTGAGACAATGGTTGAGTATTCAATATCGTAAGTAGTTCTAGTGTGATTATCATTGGGCCATGAAGATAATATATAACTACATGAATTAGTAGTTTTTTCTTCACATCCTTATTCCATTTAAAATCTTGAACACCCTTTTGTTTATTATACAGGCAATACAAATGTTTTGGTATTATTGCTAGGGATTATGCGCCCTACCTCAATCCTTGGTCAGCTTCTTATTTAATTTTTCACAAAATATAAAAATGATAAAACATATGTGGTGAAGTTTAACTTACTGGTTAATCCTGGCCCTTTCTTAGACTTTTTGAGAATGTGAGGCTAATATCTTAAGCCTAGCCCTTAGACTTTTTAGTATGTGGTTAGTTTAACTTATAGGTTCGCCTAGTCTCATTAGATTATAACGAATGAATTCGAGTATAAACTTGCCCGATGAATAGGAGTGCATACCAAATCTGGATGTTCAATACCATATATCTAGACATGATCATAACTGAATTGAACAATCTGTTCCTGCATAAGGATGAAATCCTTGAACTTGATATTAAAAGGAAATTCACTAAAAAACAAAGGGGCCAAAAAGAAATAAAAAAAAACATACCTTAATGGAAAATAACCAAGTTGCCACAAATAACCTCGTTTCCCCATACCATGTGTTCTCACAATGGTCTAAAACAACATCACTTCACATCACTTTAAACACTCATACAAATCCGTGGGATGTTTGAAAATGAAACTCACAAACACCTAGAAATCTCTAAATTCACCACATCATATTAACTTCCTTAAGATAGAAACACATATGATATTAAGGGAAAAACTAATTACTTAATAGCTACAACTTGTCATATTTCTTTGAAAATTAGCATCTCTGCAGTTGAGCAAAACAACAACTTAATCCATGCCAATAGTACCAAGATCTAACCTACGAAATAAGTACTTAGTGGCAATTCGAACTTAACTAACTAAGATACATTAGTATTTTGTGGGCTACCTAATATCCAGTATCCTATCCCTTTGATGCTTTTATCTCAGTTTTGGTGGTATCAAGGCATCAATTCATATCTTTGACAAAATTTGGTCCTAAATCATCTTTGGGTGGTTAACTGAAACAATAGACTAATTAACCCCCATTATTTGGCTCCAAGTAATTAACTGAAACAAAATTTGGTCCTAATATTGATCAGTAGTTAACCCCGTCTTCTTAAATATCTTTAAATTCCAATAAAATCCGTTAAAAAAATCAAAAATTTATAAAAATCAAAACTTTTTACCCAGAAAAATCCCATGGAAGGATTAGAACAAATCTTGCTCAAAATAACAAAAGCGGGAACTAAACATTTAGTAACTTAATTCTAAAGGGCTATTTTCAGTAGGGGGCTGTTTGTATTTTTAAGGTAATAAAGTCTGATACGTATATTTATACTAAGAGGTTGTTTGTATGAGTATTTCCAAAATCGTCTTGTATTTTGCCATCAAGTTCTCCATTCATGATTCATGTCAATAATCAGTTTCAAACTAACTACATTATATCAATAAATGATCTCTCATCGCTACATTTTAATTTTTTATGCTATATTTGCATACTGGTAGTTAAAAAGCAAGTATATCCCAAACACAAAGTCAACGGACAAAAACATGTATGTGTAAGACATGTTGTCTTTTATTTGTTTTCAATGAATTTCATAATAGTAAGTTGGTGTTTAAAGGAGGAGAAGGTTATACCTGCAAATAGCTTCTTCATTTCCTGGCGCCCAAACGGAACTCCATTATTGGTGCCACAAGAAAGTAAGATCTAAAACAAAACGAAACATACATACTATTAAGAGATAAATACAGTAAGTGCTATAAATAAAAGCTAATACAAACCTTTTGGAGATGAAGTCACATAATAAAGTGAGCCCGTAAGTGCAGCTATGATAACAGTTGCAAAGTTTGAGCAAACAACATGAATAGAGGCAATACTCTGGTCTAAAAGTCAAATAAATATAGCGTCCATTAAACTATCATCAAAGTAGAAACAACGACTTCAAAACAGGTGCAAAACAGACCCATTCAACATGGAGTAAGTTTAATTTAGTGATAACCTATCAATGAACACTTTCAACATGTAAAAAAGGTGTTTAACACTAAATCACATACGAAAGTGTGGATCAAGAACGCAACCTAAACCCTATTCAATAAATCAAAACACAAATAACACAAATCAAAGAAAAAAGTATAAAAATTAACATGTTATTAAGAACAATTAAAAGGAACTATTTATTCAAATATTGTGCAGTCGATGATGATGATGATGGTGCGTTAGGGTTTGTGAATGATTTTGGATTCTGTTATTGCATGGTTTTAGCAAGGGTGGAATGAAAGCGGTGGGTTACAAATGGTGAAGCTTGGGTCGAATTATGTGTTTATCGTGATTTCCTATATAGAAATTGAAAATCAAATCAGGATGCCCTAAATAATGAACATAAAAACGGGAGAGATTTGAATAGGTATAATTGATTTTGAAAATCAAATATGGAATGGATTGAGAGGATTATGCCAAATTTTAGGGAATGATGAGCCGGGTAGTTTAATATCAATAAGGTTTTACAGTGGTCTAACCAAACCTGTGGCTTGCTCCTCTGGTTGAGACGCTTATGTGTGGAGATCTAGACCCGAGTTCGAATCTTGCAGGTTACAATTTTTTTAAATTGTAGTCGATGTTGCGCTAGTCACCATTTCACCTCATCAAATGATTACCAGTATAACTTAAAGGTGTCTACCATTTGGTGACGGTTGTATATTAGTCCTATATATGATAGATAGATAGAAGGGTGTTATTTGGGTTCCAACAACTCTTAAAGTAAAAAATAATATGTACAAATATGGACCATTGGATCTATTAATGATGATGTCATTTTGATCAATATTGGTTCAATGGCATTTTTGTAAATTATTTTCATTAGGATGGCAAAGTGTATCAATCCAAATTGTAACAGTCCCCTTTTCAAACTTGGACAACATATTAATCTACGTTTCGCTTTGAATTTATTTCCTAGATAATAGATATATATGTTTTGCATTGTTTCATCTGTTTCATCTTTTGACGTCAATTTTTCCCGCATTTCTCTATTTGATGTATGTCCAACGCAAAGCTTTTTAATAACAAAATTTTAAAATTTATGAATAAACCATTGGTACATTAATTATACATATATATAGTAACACACAATTTTTATTGGTACATTCGTAGCGTCAATTAAATATATAAAGTGACACATTAAATTTTTTTGACAAATTTATGATGTGACACTATTTTTTGATGCATATATACTTATATAGCGACACACTTATATTGACACACTAAAATTTTAGTACATCTTTAGTGACACATTACAAAAGTTTAGTACATTTGTAGTGACACACTATGTTTATCACACAAATTTTGTGATATGTGTGTAGTGACACTAATTTTTGTGACACATTCCTATTGACAGATTAAGTCTTTTGACACACTTAGTTTCATGATATATGTATAGTAACACATAAAATCTTTGTCCCAATTTTTTTTACACAAGACTAAAATATTGCTAAAAGAAGAGTAGTAGCGGAGGCCACAAGACTATTATGCACAAGGGTAATTCTCTTGATACAAACTCATACTTGAATAAACTAATTCATGATACACTAACCAATTGCCACATAACCTCATACCTAACTAGGGGTGTTCATCGATTCGGTTATCGGGTTATTCGGTTTATTCGGTTAATTTTTTTCGGGTATAACCGAAACCGAACGAATTTTAAATTTGTTTTCAACCGAACAAATAATGAAACCGAACCCCTATAAACCGAAAACCGAACCAAAAACCCCAATTACATAATTTTAATTATTTTTATTTAATTATATATATTTTAGCACAATTTTTTTTTAGCTTAAATCATGTTATATTTATACTAAAAAGGAGTTTTAGTGATTTTTTTCATATATATACATAGAAAAATATATTTTTATGAATTGGTTTTCGGTTTTCAAAAAAACCATATCAAACCGATAACCAAATATTTAGTTCGGTTCGGTTGGTTTTGACCAATTTTGATTCGGTTTAATTCGGATTATTTTCCTTGGTTGGTTTCGGTTTATTCTTCTGGATATTACCCGATCCGTGAACACCTATCTATACTACTTTATAAAGTGTTTGGACTTTCTAAATAAAGAGTCTTAAAATTTTAAGACCAAAACATTTCTTTAATAAGAAATTAAAAACATTAGTCAATGTCATTCCAAATGTAGCTTCCCTCACAATTTTCATAAATCAATTTTCATAAATAAATAAATAATAATAGCCCTCATCTCCTATACCTTTCAATATTTATTCGGTCCATTTATGGGTCAAATATTTATAAATTTTTTTAAATGTTGATTTAATGAATATCAAATATTTATAGTCCATTTCAACTGACTTGAAAAAACCCAATAGTATATAAACAACCTAAAAACTGAAACACCAATATGAAACACTTTTTCTTTTCGGCTGGATAAAAGCGAAAAGTAGAAATTCTTAGCGAAGCAAAACCGGAGTTTTATTATGGTTGATGATAAAAAAAATATGCTACAGTATCCATTACCTCATTTATGTTCTCATACCCGAAGGCTACGATTAGTCAAAGTCGAATGAAAAAAAAGGAAGAACATCAAACAACAACCAATGGTTTGAACCACATAAACAACCAACAATAACCTCAAATATCTACAACCTCCATCACCCCATCGCTCAAACAATCGGGCAAAATACTAAACAAGATCTCAAATTTTATTATACCAAGTCAAATGATCTTTGTTTAGTAAAACCAAATACAAATAACCTCACTTATCCTCATCCCTAAAACATATTGACAAACATGAAAGAGATCTCTAAGTGTATTTTCGTTTCATGGGAACTTTGAAGATGTTTCAACTCATCACAGATCTATAAAACGAAAAAAAGAAGAACAAGACCTACTCGAGATATGGTTTTGTTGTTTGTGATTCGGTTTTATTTCAACATGAAACCAAAGTGTTGTTCTTCGTGATTTAAAGGATCGAGGATAAAAATTTCGTGGGTCTTGTTTTGAGTTAAGATTGTTGGTGGTCCAAGTATTATGTGTATTTTTTAGGGTTAAAATGAGAACATTTATGGTAAATGGCTATTTATATCCTTGAGATTAGGGCATTGATATATTGCATATGGGTCTTCTGTGGACTATCCAAACCTTTTTAATAGTTGGGCTTTTTTTTCAACATATATATTAATATGTTCATAAATTTAGAGTATTTGAAGATGTGACAAACACTCTTTCAAAAAGCTAGAAAATACATGGGATAAACTGTGACAATGTATGATTTTTGACAAAAACTTATTCGTCAACTTGCATGTGCATTTTGAGTTTATTCGAGTTATGAGTATTATTAGGTTATTACTCACGGGTTCAATTTATAATCATTGTAACAAATATATCAATGGGCTAGAAACAAAAATGAAAAAGTTTGGAATTACTTTTTCCGTCCATATTAAGTTCCAGGTAATCTTGAGATGTCCCAAATTGTGTCCATAATATATTCCAACTAATGAGATGAGACTTTAGTAGGTGAAAGTAATATTTGATTGGTGGAGAAGTTAGTAGAATTTTTTAAAACTTTGTGGAAATGAAAAGTTGACATTTAATATGAGACGGAGGGAGAAATAATATTTAAATTATAATTAAGTATTTAAATATTTAATGGATTATGTTGCTTTTATAAATAGTAGTATTTTATTCTAATAACATTAAGTTTTTAAGTTTTAAGTTTTAAAGAAATATAAACTTTTATAAGTAGTATAGATATAAATACATACTTGCAACTACTAAATGCAAAACTCGAAATACACATTCCTTATTAAATTATATCGGTTGCTTTAAAACCAACGAAGACACCTCATGAATATTTGTTCATATATTTCTTCAAAGACAAAAGAAAATTATTTAGTGCCAAAGGGTCATATATAATCATAGGAAATGATTTGTTTCAATTTCTTTATGAAACACTCAAATTTATGCATTAGACAATTATACTATGTATATATAACCTTTAGGCGGTTTGTAAATTAAAGTGTCCTAATAAAACAATTGAATGTGTCAATCATCTCCCATAATATTAGTTATTTCTTATACGGAATACTAAATAAAAAGAAGATTCAATTGGACAAATATACTAATAAATAAAGACTATTAATAATACAACAAGTTTCAAAATCCGGGGTAAATATATTTTAAATTAAATTTCATATTTAGTGATTAAAAGATGTATATGTTATTTTCATATTTTATAAATTGTAATGAAAACTTTTAACCTATCTCTTACCTACGTTCAACCAAAAGCCACTATCACTTTGACTTTCTACCATCATAATATTACAGTACTAGCTTTATATTTGGCAACATCTCCCAACACCTTACTATTTTATTTAAATAACGATATTTCATGAAGTTATTTCAATCTAAAGTTCTCATCATCTGAAAGTTATAATCAGGATACATATAATCCAAAATAATTGTTCCTTAAACTTTTAGTCACATGGTACCCGCGCCCGCCTTGGGTCCGTAAAAATACTAACTAATACACCAATAATAAATCCGATCATATAAAAAGATGATGGAGGTTCGGGTCAACTAAACGACATTTTATTTTTTTCCGGTAACCAAGATTTTTATAATAAATCAAAAAAATCATACTAAATAACCTTGGTTGTAACAATCCAAATCTAAGATTTATAGTGGTTAGCACCCATGATTCCCGCATATATTCACGGCAATTGGATTTTAAGCGGGTGGATGATGTTGGGAAGGGGTGGTTTTATTTGAGATGTGCCTGGGTAGATCGGAGGGAGGGGATGGGGGGTTGATTTCAGATGAGTGAAAGTGAGAATCTCACTGTGAGATGATTTTTTATAAAGAATATAAGTATTAGGGCTTGTTTGTTTAATTTTTTCACAAGTTATAATACCTGTGCACGCACAGGGTTTTGACAAAAAAAATTATTTTGTATCAATGCTGAATATTGTATTTTTAAAGATGATTACATATAATTATATACTTATGCATGAGTTTTTTCATTATCCATTAATATCCATTAGAATTTTGTATAATCAAATTTTGTAAAAAAGTTTTGTTAGATAACTCAAGATTCAAATATATTTAGCTGATATAGATGTTGATGTTTCTATTTAAATTTCACTATTGATATTATTATAACCAAAGATCGATTTTATTGAATAATAATTAATGAAGTTAAAATATACTCCTTAAAGTTTTTTAAAATGTTTTCTACATATCCTTATATAAATAAATAAAATTACATGATTGGTTATTAAAGTACAATCCGTTTTTTCTCCATATTACGTAACGTTTTACAATTTTAATTATATTTCCCAATAATATAGCCGTATTTAATATTCAAATTCGTGTCCACATTTGTCATACTTTTAATATGAAATAAATAAGTCCTTAGTAAACATAAATAATAAAAAAAATGATATTTATAATCTTATGTATATTTATATGTTGGAGTTTTAAAACAAAATACATATTGTATTTTTAAGTTATAAAGTATATGGGGTATAAAGTATAAGGGTGTATTTGTTTGATTTCTAAAGTTACTAAAAAACATGGAAACTTATAATATTACACTTAACTCTATATAATTTTTAAGTGTTTAACTCTATACTAACTCTATATTACACTTAACTCTATACTACTTTATAAAGTGTTTAGGACTTTCTAAATAAAGAAGTCTTAAAATTTTTAAGACCAAAAACATTTCTTTAATAAGAAATTAAAAACATTAGTCAATGTCATTCACAATGTACTTCCTACAATTTTCATAAATCAATTTTCATAAATAAATAAATAATAATAGCCCTCAACTCTATAACAAACCTTCAATATTTACACGGTCCATTTATGGGTCAAATATTTATAAATTTTATTAAATGTTGACTTTAACAACTATCAAATATTTATAGTCCATTTCAACTAGACTTGTAACAACCCAAACCTCAATAGTATATAAACAACCTAAAACGAAACACCAATATGAAACACTCCCCTTTCTTTTTTAAAGGAATAAAAGCGAAAGGGTAGAAATTTTAGCGGAAGCAAAAACCGAGTTTTATTATGGTTGATGATAAAAAAAAAATGCTACGGTATCCATTACCCGTTATGTTCTCATACCGTAGGCTCTGATTAGTCAAAGTCGAATGAAAAAAAGGAAGAACATCAAACAACAACCAATGGTTTGAACCACATAAACAACCAACAATAACCTCAAATATCTACAACCTCACATCACTCCCCATCGCTCAAACAATCGAGACTGAAAATACTAAACAAGATCTCAAGATTTTATTATACCAAGTCAAATGATCTTTGTTTAGTAAAAACCAAATACAAATAACCTCACTTCACTCCTCATCACTCGAAACATATATGACAAACATGAAAGAGATCTCTAAGTGTATTTTCGTTTCATGAACTGAACTTTGAAGATGTTTTCGAACTCATCACAGATCTATAAAAACGAAAAACAAGAAGAACAAGACCTACTCGAGATATGGTTTTTGTTGTTTGTGATTCGGTTTTATTTCAACATGAAACCAAAGTGTTGTGTCTTACTGATTTGAAGGATCAAGGATAAAAATTTGGGGTCTTGTTTTGAGTTAAGATTGTTGGTGGCCAAGTATTATGTGTATTTTTAGGGTTAAAATAGAACATTTATGGTAAATGGCTATTTATATCCTTGAGATTGGGCATTGATATATTGCATATGGGTCTTCTATGGGACTATCCAAAAACCTTTTTAATAGTTGGGCTTCTTGTTTTCATTTACATATATGTAATATGTTCATAAATTTAGAGTATTTGAAGATGTGACAAACACTCTTTCAAAAAGCTAGAAAATACATGTGGATAAACTGTGACAATGTATGATTTTTGACAAAAACTTTTAAACCAACTTGCATGTGCATTTTGGTTTATTGGTTATAATTGAGTATTATTAGGTTATTACTCACGGGTTCAATTTATAATCATTGTAACAAATATATCAATGGGCTAGAAACGAAAAATGATAAAAGTTTGCAAATTACTTTTTCCGTCTCATATTAAGTGTCCACGGTGTAATCTTGAGATGTCCCAAATTAAGTGTCCATAATATATTTCAACTAATGAGATGAGACTTTAGTAGGTGAAAGTAATATTTGATTGGTGGAGAGTATAGTTAGTAGAATTTTCTAAAACTTTGTGGAAATGAAAAGTTGACATTTAATATGAGACGGAGGGAGTAAATAATATTTAAATTATAATTAAGTATTTAAATATTTAATGGATTATGTTGCTTTTATAAATAGTAGTATTTTATTCTAATAACATTAATCGTTTTTTAAGTTTTTAAGTTTTAAAGAATGTATAAACTCTTTATAAGTAGTATAGATATAAATACATACTTGCAACACGCGTACTAAATGCAAAACTCGAAATACACATTACTTCAAAATTATATCGGTTGCTTTTAAAACCAACGAAGACACCTCATGAATATTTGTTCATATTTTCTTCAAAAGACAAAGAAAATTATTTAGTGCCAAACGGGTCATATATAATCGAAATGATTTGTTCAATTAATTTCTTTATGAAACACTCAAATTTATGCATTAGACAATTATACTATGTATATATTCGCTTTAGGCGGTTGTAAATTAAAGTGTCCTAATAAAACAATTGA